>JBCEWB010797709.1:0-15000 GCA_039654565.1 Peronia peronii | reverse complement strand
CCTGCAGAGCTCTGATGAGAACAGCTTGAGTTCCTTTGATGCATATTCATTTTGTAATATAACCTTCAGCGGACTGCGACCTGGTCAGATATCTATCATTTTCTCCGGGCAATCGCCAGAAAGTGAAATGAGACTCCCAGGAAGCGGGGCATCCAATTGCCACCCGAATTGCTCATCGCCGCGCGGTATGCCGTGTCATGAATGGTGAGCAGTAGATTCTGGTACTGACCATTCTTTCCATCCGAGCTGTTAATAGTCAGGGTAGGCACGGGGCTAAATAACGGCTGTAGAGCCTTGGAAATTGAAGATTGCCTGCTATTCGCTAAGTCCACGTTAGTAGTTGAGTGAGACATGTGTGCAGACCACTTAAGCGTGACCTCTGTTAGAAATGTAACACGGCCGTTAAGATACAGAATTACAAGATACTGCTTTGGCAGTCAATGATATTTCTTATGGCGGTAAGGAAAGTCTCGAGCCTAGACATTCTGTGTGCCTAAATAATCTAAATTGATGTTCGTTCAGTAAAGGAGTGCCTAAGGTCTCGTATCTATTTTTTCTCTGCGTGAAAATAAATGTTTTGCAATGAGATCAGCACAATTTTGTTTGATACCGGATTCAACTTAGATCTAAAGGATAATACATATCTTTCAACCTTTGCCGATCTTCCTATCTAAATTATATTCTCACAAACAGAAACAACTTTGTTAACCTGCAAGGTCCTAATATCAGTGGAGTACAGTACAAATTAAGAATGTACAAATATTGACATAGGATTGCCTTCTATTAGAAAAGCTGTATCAATCACACAAAAATATGGGATGAAAAGGCTAAGCAGTGCCAGTTTTCCTATACTTCTTTGAAGAACTGATTGCAGTTTCCAGGATTATCTGCCACTTGAACAGAAGCATTCCAAACCCTGAGGCAACTTCCCTGTAAACTAGAATGTTGCCCTTGGCAGCACCGGAAGCGCAACGGGACAATTGTTTACATTCCCTCACATCAGATGTAACTGGAGAAAAAGTTCGTGCTTTGCCATTTCCGACCTCTTGTTTTTCAAACGTTTTCCTTTTCCGCTAGATCAATTCACCAACCGTGAGTGAAACGTCTTTTTATTTCTGTTTGTTGATGAACTGGAGCAGCCAGTCTGGAAGTGGATGGACCAGAGCAATGGTAGGCAAAGCGTTAGAAGTGAAATCTTGTGCACACCTTTGGCACTGAAAGGACAATAAATTGTTCTTGACATGAGCGCACTAGCTTGGAGTTAAAAGGCGGTTGCTTTATCGCTGTCTAAGATAAAGCAGTCCTGTAAACAAAATAATCTGGCCGATCAGGGAGGAGTTAGTGAAACGACGTGGTTTGACAGGTGCAGGAGAGAGAGCATAGAGAAGGCTTGAACTGTTTACCTGGAAATGGCGGATCAGGTGAGTAGGTGGACGAAGATAAAGTATTTTAGAGACACGATAATTAAAATAAACAACCATAATTACGACATAAATATTCACTGTGTAGGTGTTCCTATATTTATCTATTTCACAAGGGCACTTTGTGTTACTGAATGGTATAATAATATATCAACATTCATAATAATAATATACCGTAACGATAATAATAATAACAAAAATAATAATTATTGTTATAATGTATGGCATTTCTATTGCTCTTATTTTATTATAACACAAGTTACAATTGGTTTATTATTAGCGTAATAACATCAGTTCAGAGGAGACACCATTAAATTTGCTTTTTCCGGCTTAAAGAAGAAACAACCAGGTTCGCAAATTTGGCCAAAAGCATCAGCTTATTTAATTTTTTTGCATATCCAGCTCTACAGATTGTTGTTTATTTCTTTTGGTGTATTTAGTCAGTTATCGATGGACAGTCCGTTGTAAGACATTGATATAAATGATAATAATGACAGTAGTAATAATTTATTGTAATAGATGGCCTTTCTGTAGCTCTTATTCCCTTAAAATATAGGCCATAAGCGGTTTATTATTAGTATAATAAGCTCAGTTCAAAGGGGACACCAACAAATTCGTGTGATTTTCCATTTGCGGTCTTAAAAATAGAGCAATTGATAACATAAAAGATCCCAGGTACAATCATGATTATAATAGCCCATATTAACCCGTTCACTTCGAGCAGCCACTCACAGCGGCGAACAATTTCAATGTAAGATCTCCAGTTTAGTATAAACTACTGTTTCAGAGCTAATGAATCCTGCTCCACCATGCACACATGAATGTTTTTTACGTTTTTATAACTGAAAGATGTGGTTCTAATGGTCTTAGATAGATTGTGGCTGAAAAGTGAAATAGACCTCATATTATGGTTTTCTTTAGGGCATTTGCTTATTCTCGAAGTGACTCAAGTAAGATGATGTTTGTTGTTTCTTTACTTAATGCCTCGGCGACGAAACGGCGAAAAGGTTGAATATCTCATACTACCGGAAAAGTTCAAATCGGCATTCTTGTTTATTTCTCCCTGACATCGACTGTTATTCTAAATATAAGGCAAGTACAGTTAAACAAACCAAATGTTTGCCAGTAGAAAAAGTGCAAAATTACAGGTGATTTCGCTAAAATTAGAGTGAGTCATCACTTTTTTTTTTCAATACACATTTCTCATGTCTTTGGAAAACGCCGGTCTCTCACAAATTTGCATGTTATGTAACAGTTTACCGGGATCTTTGAAGTTTATTTTCTTTGTCTAGAAATGTCGAAAGTTTTCTTTTTCTTCTTCTTTTTTTTTTCTTTTCATCGAGATCTGTTCTCCTGAACCAACAAGGATGTTTATATCAATATATTATTCTTGACAGAATGGTTCATCTTCACATTTGCAATCAGTACATCTCCTTTGGGAAAGTAATATATCTTCTTCTGAGTATGCACGTCCCTAAAATGACATTCAAGTTAATACTCAGACATGGGTACTCCCTTCCACCTTCTATCTACTTCCTAGTTGGCATCTCTCTGTCAAGAAAGATTATGGCATCTCGTTGTACAGAGTTTTCCTCGGGCCTTTCTAAACTCTGTCGTATTATAGAGATTTTGTTTTACATTATCACCTTAATCCAAACAGCTTGGCTGCTACATTTGGAAACTCTACTGTCTTACTGTCAAACCATTGTCTAATAATATGCTGGGCATTTTTTTTAAACCCAACAGCCAGAGGGCAAAGAGGGAGCAAAAAGCCAGAAAAAAATGGAACAATAGAAAGAACGGTAGAGATTTACGTCATCATTACGTGTATTTTGCCAATTGTGTGCACAGAAGATTGAAAGCAACCGTCCCTGTAGCTGGACATTGATCCTACAGAACTCCTATCGACCTGCCCCTCGGCTTCAGGTCTCATCCTCAAATGCATTTGTTATATGCCGCCATCATGTATCTGAACTCAGGGCATTTGTTGAAAACACTTAAGCTGTTCCAACAGGAACTACTGTTACCTGTCTGAGCACTTTCGACAAAGTTTATTGATTTGATCATACTGCACCAGAATACTGAGATGAAATTGTGTCTCTGTATACCAGGAATATCTATGAATTCTTTTTCTCAGTCTAGTATCATGAATTGTACCTGACTGTGCATATACCATATCAATATGGAAAGGATAGACAAATGTAACGTTTGAAATAAGAATGCATATGAAAATGCCGCTTAACATATGACGTTTCCTACACAGGTTACAATACTAGAACTATTAATTTCCCACATAAAGGAACGACACGATCGTAGGAAAATAATACGGTGCAGTAATTTATTTATTTATTGTTTATTTCTTGCTCTGCACTTACGTTGTTTCTGTTTCATTTCTGAAGATTTTTCAATTCCAGGGCTTATTCTTTGTGCATACTGAGCCTCCTAAGCCAAATTTATTTTGGAAGTAAGAAAATAAAGTAAAAAGTATCAGGACTGCAACGTGGCTGCTGATGTGTGATTGTGCAGGAGTTACACCTTCAAGTTGCAATGAGAACTGGCACAAGTACTTAATGTCATTCATACCTTTACTTTATTTCTTCTCAGCTCTATGTATTTTCTGGATCAGAAAAGGACTTAACATCCAGAAAAGAACTGCAGCTCTCAAAACGAAAAGTAAGTAAGTAACACTGAGCAAAAGCTGAGAAAGGTGAAAAAAAAAGAGAGAAAATAATAATAATGATAATAATAAACAAACATAAGGGGAGGACATTAAAGACGATGGAAGCATCCAAACAGTGTAAAATGCAACACTGGAATAGTTGGAATACTATACTCCTTTCTTTTTTTTTTTTTTTTAAGATACATACTCACTGAACGGACATGAGCACTTTTAGTCCCAGGGTCTTGTGCTCAAATACTCTAGAGCATTGGTTGAGAATAGCAAGTACACCAATGTCAAGAGCAAATTCATATGAACTTAAAATTCCATTTTTCAATATATGAAGCCACACAGACAAGTTGGAACGTACATAAATGCTGATGATTATAACTGTAATAATGATCTCTCCCGTGCTTGACATTTGAGAGATAATTATTATAGCGTGATGAGCAAAATTTTCCTGCGTATAAAAAAGAAAACATCCAGGAAATTCCATCTGTCTGTCCGCTAGTAAAACTTCGTGCTGTTGTGTTTGCTGGATTTATGGAATCAATATAATATGTTTCTATTCATACCATCTACCCAATGTGTAGTCGATAGAAGCTGGGGATCAAGGATGCATGAGGTGAAGCAATCGACCATGGTATCTCTGAGGAACAGAATCAAAGAAATTACTATGAGTTGGAGGTAAAACCCACCATAAAAATACATCGAAATAGACTCGTCACTCGTCACGAAATATTATCATAATAGATCTGGTGTTCTTCAAAGCAAGATATAGATCATAACTCGAATAAAGGAGAGAGAGGATGGAGTGACACGTACACATGTTATATAGAAAGACAATGGGGCGAATATGGGCGGGGAAAGGACAGAAAAAGGGATGAAAGGGAAAGAGAAAGATAATTATGGAGAAATATAAAATATGGCGAACAACAGAGAGAGCCAGTCACAGAGATAGGGGAAATCAGAGAGAGAGACAGGGACAGACAGACACACAGACAGAGACAGAAATCAGAGAAAGAAGAGGAACGCAAAGTGGGAAGGAGGAGAAAATTTTGGAGGAACAGGTAGAAAGAGAGCGATCAATGGAATTCAGGTGAACACTTCAATGCTTTGACTCCAATCTTCTTTCATTCTCTCTAGCCTTGTCAGGTAGCAGGACTTCGTCAAATGGAAAAGGGAACAACATTTAATTATGAGCGAGAAAATAGAGGAACGATGTCATGCACCAAGCATGATAAAAACTCAACGCATTGTTGTAATTTTCTGAATCATAGTTTAGGGTGGTTAAATTTGGTTGGCCACTTCACCATACTGCTGTCTTGGTCGAGGGTGTCACCAAATCAGTTGGGCAATGAGTCTATAAAATCAACTGACCAGATGCATATATCATAGAAATTTGGCAGGACTGATCAGATGTCGCTAATTCCAAGGCTATTAATTGTCACACTGCATTCTTTCCTTAATACTACAGGGTCATGTTTGTGCCATGCTAATTACAAAAGTCCATGTGAAATGTCCTGTTGAGTGAAGAAAAAAAAAGCCAACTGACTTTTATAATTAATATTATTTTCTTAAACATAAACTCAGTTTTCATGCTGTAAATTTATAATAATATCTTGATATTGACTATCGATTGGTTCCGTAATGGTGAGCTGAGGAATTCAAATTTGCCCTTTTTTTTTTCTTGTTAGTTTTATGTTTCAAATTGTGAAGTTCCATGTTATTTATAGGACTGGGTTAGAAGAGTTATAACTGAACACATTTTTAATAAGCTAATTCCAAAGAGGGAATCGCGAATCTTTCGGCTTTTGTTTGTTTTTTTGTTTTTGTTTTTAAACATAACTTTAAAACCAGGTTCTTTTTTGTGCAACGCTCTGTTTTGTTGATTTGGGTTTGTTTTGCTTTTTAAAATAAAATTCCACATGCATATTCATTAATCTTTGAATTGCTAAGTCTTTTGCTGATCCCGGGTTCCATCAAAGGTCAAAATGACTCGAAATAATGTACAATCCACAAAGACAAAGATACTAACATTATTTAAATCAAAGAATCATCTCCACCCCTCTCCAGCACCCCCGCCCTCCCTCCCTCTGACAGCTGGGGGATGGATTTGTGTGACATAAATCCGATGTTGTTGAGCGGACTAGGTTATTGTTATGCATCTCCAATTGTCTCAGGATTTGCCTCGTATCCATTGGCCACCATACCTTTCTGGATCTTGAATTAGGCACTTTTTGGAATACTTCTGCTTTGTCCTGGTAGCGTGCAAACAAAAGTAACCAAATTTAACAACAACAACAACAACAACAACAACATCATCAACAACAACAACAACAACAAGACAGTTGCTTCGGGACCCACAGCAAATTCAGAATCCAAACCTTCAGAAACGTACAAGCTTCCTTTATAACATTACAAAAACAACAGATGTGC
Source organism: Peronia peronii (assembly GCA_039654565.1). Classification (NCBI taxonomy): domain Eukaryota; kingdom Metazoa; phylum Mollusca; class Gastropoda; order Systellommatophora; family Onchidiidae; genus Peronia; species Peronia peronii. Next base: position 8,481 of record JBCEWB010797709.1, on the reverse strand, counting down.
CACTAGCAGTAGCATGGAGTTTTTGAAAGAAAAAAAAATGTCTTACTGGTGCGAAACTTGCACATGGTGCTAGATCTAGTTGGTCTGAGTCTGCTAATCGACATTGCAATGTAGTAGGACTGGTGTCTCGTTTGGGGCAAATTTTCATTTATAGCTGATTAAATTAGATGATCTCTATATCATTTCTCTTCCGTAATTTGTTTTCTTTCTTAGTTTTCTATCTTTGTCCAGATTCAAGTTACCCAGTTTACATATATTAACCTTTGGAGGATAGCAGTTATTATCTTGCACATACAAAGATACCCATTGACTTATTTTCTTTTCAAATTAGCATAGCAGTTGATATTAATCTTATAACTCAATAAGAGTGAACTTTTACAAGAGAGAGGGGAAGTACTGTACACAGTAAATGACATTGTTGATGCCTATTCTGACTGATTTCTCTAAATTTTTGTGATGTTGATAGTAACAATAAAATAATTTCATGAACCAAAATTCAATAAAAAATGATTCGTTTGATAGTCGTGTTCTTGAAATTTTCAGATAGCATTTTATTTAAAAGATGAAACAACGTGACAAAAGTAGGCCTATAATAATGATTTTTTTTTCAACCGCTAGTAAGAAAATATGTGAGAAAACATCAAAGAATGCTATTTACCAATCCTTTTTTTCCGAGCTTCCCCCCATCCTTCCCCGCCTAACTCTCCAATCCTCAATTTTCGAACTTGATGTGCTACATCAGAGTGACCTCTAGCTTGGCTGTTTCCCACTCAATGAAATTATCCGATAGCCTTTGATCCCTCACATGGCCAACAATGCGGAATTTCTGCAATAGTGGCTTGGCTCTGTTGTTAACGTAAACCTTTTGGTACCAAGAACAATTATTTAATAAAGATAAAGAGCTGACTGCCAAAAGAATATTTCAGTGTCTCGTGAACTTTATAACCTTTGGAAACGCGGACAAGTCTTATTGGTGCAATGAGAACCTTCCTTCCTATAAAAAGCAACCTCAGACTTGACCGCTTTTTTTATTCTTTCATTTCCTACAGGCCGAACATGACGGTCTTTTTTTTTAAATGAATTTTTTATTTGGGTTTTATGGGGCAACAGAATTCCAAAATAGCAACTATGGTACTAAAATACACCCAAAGAACACCTTCGAGATATCGGATGGGCTGATTCATTGTGGCCGTATTTCCAGATTTATACCTTGTAAAAAGCCAAGCATTGACCAGACGTTGCAAAACATTAGATTGCATTGACATTTTAACAGACAAGATAATCAAACATGTTCTCTTTCTTTGTGGCTGGTTTCCTTCTCAAAGAGTGAAGACGCACCGAAATTCTCGATTTAATTTTGTCTCTGGGTTTTACTTATGCAGTTTAAACTGCTCAAGTGTTTAAAACAAACAGTCCATAATTAGCTCAGTAAAATCTGGGTCTGGTTCTATTAATATTCTGCAGTTTTCTTTAATGTCCTTCTTATTCATGGCTCATGCACGACGAGCACCCGACAATAGCCTTACTGCAGATGCCAAGACGGTGGCCCTGACGTCATAATGGCTCCAGAAATAACCACCCATTCATCACACGATTTACACTATTACCCAGGCTGGAAATGTTTAGAGTGACGCCCTTGACAGGCATGAGGCATTTATTTGCAAAGAAAGGCATTGATCTACTTCTTTGAACCGCCCTCTCTCCGAACTCTCACTCCCTCCCCCTTCCTCCCCCACAACACAAATAACAAAGAGCAATCAGAGTTTAAATATTGAACCCCTGTAATTGCTTAGAAGGAGCAGGGCGTCTGTTGGAAATGGATGTCTGGCAGTAAGCAGTTAGAATAGAAATTCTGCCAATAGAGATGCAGTTGCCCTCTAGTGAAAGTTAAGATTGACAGAATTAAAGTAGTATATACATGTGTGTGAAATTATTTCATCTTAGATTCAGATAAAGCCATGTGGTTTTGAAAGTCCAAGATTTTAAATTGATCGGAAGCAGTAGGCGCATGCAAGGCATTTTTTCCCGCATGTTTCCATTTTCTTTTCACAAAGTTCCAGGTGTTCTACGTGTATATGTATCACGTACGTATGTGAGCACAACATTCAGCTTTGCAGAACTGCGGTTCTGCATTATTATCATGGTTTTCCAATGTCGGTCCATTTGGATTCAACATCAGAATGTGAAAAGTCACTGGAGTCTTAAAGCACAAACACCGGAATCCAGATGCTCCCCTCAAATAATTAATATTATCGTAGACCGCCCTACCAGGTGAATCAACCCTTCCCCTGCATTACAATCCATACTTACTCTTTAGCTAAATTTAGACGTGGAAATTTCATTCCTTATCACACAATCCTAATCCGGATGGACGCCTAGGCTTTCCCAAAGATATGAAATCGGAACTAAACTTCCCGCACTTCCAAGGTATGGCCTCTGTCGCTGACTCGAAGTTCTCTACGAGTATAATGTTCACTTTCATGAAAATTACTCCATAATTTATGCCTATATTTTGATATTCCACCCAATGATGAATTTCTTGCTCTGCTGTTGAATTTGAATTTGACATTTTGCCCAAAAAATTCATTGCCAACTGGGCTAATGTTTAGACTGGCAGAGGGTACTGTTAGCAATGTTAACTGCGTCTTAGCATTATGGTGGTTAATCGGTGTTCAGTCTAAACTAACCGAGGGGCTCGGACCATTAAAATTGTTTTTATTGCACATTTGTCTTAAAATGCGGCTTTATTGACATAGCCAATAACTGCATCATCTTCGAGATGTTCTTTACCTTGGGGTGTAAATATCTGGAAAGCAAACCTCGACTATAAAACCCTAGAATGCATAAACGTATATGATGGCACTAAAACAGTGGTGCATAGCATTGCCAGTGCGATGACATTGCGCTGGACCAGATCCTGAGATATAAGATGGGGCTCAGAAATCTTTTTACAAATTAGACGAGTTCATCATCATAAAGCAACGCACTGAACTGCTTTGGGAACAATGGCTTTTCACAGTTAGCTCTCTTTTGTGGACAAAGCTATTTTTTGCACTCTTTTTATTCCCAAACTGTCAATGAGCCGTCAGGTAATTATCCGTGTTTACTACTGTCTTGTGAAGTCATCCATTTCATGTGAGCATGTATGTCTGTTAGTGATTGGGTTAGACGCTGAATACAAAAATAGCTTCGTGTATCCATATTCAGATCTTCAAATCTTTGTGTTCATGTTCCATCCCGATAATGATCGGCTCTAGACTGATAAAGTTTCTAGAATTTACCGCTGATTTTTACTGGTTACCTGCATAAGGCAGGTGCTCGTGAATATGATGACTAGAGTAGATCCAAAGAGATCAAAGAAAGTAGAAGCTATTATTTTTTTGTTTGGTCCTGTCTATATCTTCCCTGTCAGACTATAACACAAGCAAGCCTGTAACATCCCTGGTCTAAGGAGAGCTAAAAGTCCTTTGATTTCCCTTGCATGCCTTCCAATCTCCTATGGTGGAGAGACATTTCAGGAAAACGATAATGAAAGCAAGACTTCGACAATGTGCATCTATTACAACCATCCTTCACACTGCATCCAAACTGCTCTATGCCTTTGGTTTATGTCGATTTTTTTGTGTGTGTTTGTGTGGAGTTTTCTTTGTTCTCTGTGTTTGCCTTTCAGTCTAATATATTTTTGGCCTCTCCTTGTGTTGGGATTACTTGACTCATGAACATAGTATTACTTATCTCCTCAAAAAGAATTCTTCATAACAACAGAATTAAAAAAAAAATTAAACAAACACTTCCAATATATAAACATTCCATTTTCAATGTCTTTCATCCTATCCATTGCAATCTCTGATTCCAAAAATGCTCTAGATCTGTATAAATACTGTGTTTCTTTCATTATTATAGATAATCGAATTTGCCATTTTATGAACTTATAAGAGAACTAGGAAATAGGAACTATGATTCTGTAGCTCTATGCTCATGAAAATTAAGTGCAAATGGACTTTCACACAGATGTATTCCTGTTTCCAGTTCTCCCCCAGAAGGACAACAGTGCAAGAAACTTGTGTTATCAAGTACAACGCTATCGGCTCCATTAGGAACTGGTATGCCGCAAATAGCAAGAAGCGAAGACACCGTCCCAATGGAGATAAAAATTGTGTCATTTGCTCTGCGAATGCCTCCACTGGCTTATCACAGAAAAGTTTGAATAGGAGACAAAATTGAACGCGACGGTGAACGAGGCAACTAATTCCAATTATGAGCAGTGGCATGAAGTGTGGGCCGCGCCCATCGATTGCTGAGCAAAAAGACATTACTCACCGCCTCCAAAACATGACGCCATTCATTTGCATGTGAATAAACTCCAGGCCACAAAACAAATTCAAAACAAACAAACAAAACGAAGCAAAACAAAACCCCCCAAGCCGTCTGGGCATGTCTCTGGTCCATGCACCAGAACAAAAAGAAATAGCAGGCAGGAAAGGGACAAAACTCTCAGATAAAGGTTTGATAGGATGCTGTGCTTAGGCGGAGAGTAAGAGACGGCAAAAAACGGATGCATATTACAGACAGAATAGATGTGCAACAGGTTTTCTGTGAAAGTGTGTCTATCATAGACCAAAATCTGATAAAAATCACAAGATTTCAATTTTCTTTCTTGATGATTGATCTATTGATTGACTGATTGTTTGATTTTTCATTTATTGTTACTTATTTATTTATTAAATCATTATTTATTCCCTTTATTTATTTAGTTTTTAAAAATATATTTATTTATTGTTTCCTTATTTTTATCTTGTGCGATAATAGAGATAAAGACGTATAAAACTGGAGGGAAGGGAAAGTCCTTATAGACAAAAATCTCGTTCTCGTTCAGTGCTCTTCGTATATTTGCCTAAATAGATTTGTTTCTCACATTTACAGTTAAATTAATGGTTAATGGCAAAAATCGGTGTTCGTAGTTGTAGCATTGACATTAGTTCGTTGGTTCACTGATATACTCAGGGGATACACATGGCACACATGATTAATTATCAAAAACATCTCATGTTTTCACTTAGCAACTGTCACGTCACCAACTAAACTCCTACATTTGCACATTTGGTATATTGTTAAGTTACAAATGATATGTGTTTATGCAGTGCCACAAGGTCCATAACTCTTCTGGACCTTGAATCAACTCGCTGTTGTATGCTGTTCCATGTTCGCTGGTTGCAGAAGTCAAGTTTCAGGGTCACACAGATGTAGTTTCACCACAGGATTTACGTAATTCAAATGCACATTCAAAACACACACTCGTTGACTTCCAGACATACATGTAATCATTGTGTGATTAAACAAACTTGTTGATCAAACCAGGCACGACGCTGTCCTTCACCAGAACTCGGGCATGTATAAACTGTGAAGCAAACGTTCTCCATCTTCCTCGTTGAAACGTCAACATAACAAAGCTGTTCATAAGTTGAAGAAGGAAAGAAAAATGAGCTCCCGTCTTTTGGCCTGGTTTTAATACCTTTGCTGCCATTTTGCAGCTCAGGATGCGATCTATTTTTCTTTATCATAAACAATTTGTTGAGCGGCGTTTGGCAGGCTTCTACTACGCTAGTTCAGTTGGATCTAGAACAACTCAATGTTACCACCCAGAACTGCGCGCTACGTCACTCTTCAGACCATTCTTTCTGTTTTGTTTTAATGTTTTTTGTGCTTTGTCTTGTCTTCTTGACACCTTGTTGACCGATACAGAGTCCAACTGCTATTAATATAAACACATACACGCACAAATTCCTTCCATATATTCGAATCCCTAACCAACTGTGAGTGCGTGCAATGTACTGCTCAAATCCACGCATACACATAGAAGCTAACACATTTAATTTACTCCCTACATTGGAATGCACCATCCACACAAACATTTACATAAATGTCTCAGAAGTATATCCAGGCTCACAAAATCACGCTCTTGTCGAGTGTCACTAACTGTTTAAAAAAGAACTATCTATGAGTCTGACATCGACCGGTTACCATGTGTCCCCAATGACCTACTGTTGCAATTTGGGGCAAACTTTCAGCGTGTTGCTCAATATGCTCAGCAATTCGCTTTTGGTTTGTTGTTTGTTTGTTATCTCTCATACTGCTTAAAACTATATAGCCTAAGCCACAGGAATAAAGAGACAAAGAATGAAGAAGGTGGATAATATTGCTTAAAGCCAAAGACACTGCACATATTCATGGGGAATTTAGGCTCATATCAGGCAGTTTGTGTTTTACATAAATTATTTCAATGTGAAGAGGGAAAATAATGTGAATGTCCTTTGAGATTGGTTAGAGTTTATTCCGGTGAACAAAAAGATCAAAAAGTCTAATTGTGGGCTCGGGCCGATATGCTTGGTTCATGGCGAAAGAAAAAAGAAAACAAGAAGACGTAGAGGATGCAGGATAATAAGAAGTATAAGCTAAAGGACAAGAAGAAGAACAAAAAGAAAAACAACAACATGAAGAGCACAAAGAACAAGATGAAAAACACAGATATCAAAGGGGTCAATCAACTAAATTTATAGAGGGCTATCCACGTGTTCTTCGTCGCCTCCACACAAATAAAACTTGAGGGCTCCACCTTGTCTCTTTGCCTCCCTCGCATAAACGAACACGAGTTCCACAGCACGTGCAATCATCCCCATTTAGCTTGATGCCCTAGTCCGTGTTTCTTGTCTGGAGGATGTCTTTACATTTTAGTATAACCGAGAACTTTGACAAAAAAAGGTATAAGACTTTACACTGTAAGTCCGGTAAACCAGTGATGTGGTCAGTGGCTATGATCCTATGAGGTAAGTAGCTTTGCTGATTTTGTTTTTATTGCGTCGCCACGTGACTGAAACATAAAGATGTCGTTCAGTATATTATGTTAGTTTCTTCTTTTTCTCTTTCCTTTTCTTTTCATTTTTTTTTCACTTTTAAACTTTGTTAATAGAACTATCTTGATTTAAATATAGAAACAAAAATCACGAAAAAGCAGAAATCAAAAAGGAAGTGATTATTAGCAGGCAGAAGACGCAGTGCAGCAAAATCACCGTAAAATGCCTGTCAAGGATTTTTAAAGACAATTTTCTATCGTTTTCTTTCCATAGTGAAAGGAATTTGTTTCTGTGCAAGTCGTGCCAGCAAACGAATGTGTCACTCTACATTGTCCAGATATGCTGCAGTTGTTGGGCCAACATTTTACCTATCGTGGGCCCGGAATCTGAGCGTGTGAGTAACTCGGTGCTCACAGAATGATACCTTTGCATATTACAGGGAAAGGGGGGGGGGGAGGAGAGAGAGACTTTTAGATTTATCAGTCAACAAAATATTGGTCTGCTAGTATGACTGTGCAGTTAATTTCTTCATCTATATTGATAAAGAATTCGCTCATCACCAAATTCAAGTAACGACAGGTTTGGCTGAATGATTAGCGGGTGTAACACTTGGCATACTAAGTAACTTTTGAGTCCTCAAGCAACGGTTGGCAGCTCATCTAGGAGAAAAAAAAGAATTTAAAAAGTTTTTAAAAAACCTGCGTGGAGAAGGATACGTTCCGCCAGGTCGAGTAGCCCAAGACATGATGCATGATGAATACATGTCTTCACGAAGTGCTCAAATGACGTCACGCGGAGTTGAGGGCCAAGAAGTACAAGAAGAACATCTTCGTAAAGCTGCATAGCAGACCCACATGCAAATAGCTTCGTGCATCAACATTTGGACATTGATGAATCACTGAAAGAAAAATGTACTTTTTGTCCACCATTTATAAAATTTCTGAAAATTAGCACACAGATGTATCAAAAGCAACGAAGACAATGATCTTGTCCAACTTTGAACAAATTGCGGATGTTTGGAGCTCACTGGGTGAATGCTACCTGTTGTCTAATATCGTCTTTTTACTTCTAGACAATTTTGAGCATTTTCAAATATCCATTTCAAAGAAATATGTAATAACTTTACACATATGGCCATGGAATTTTAATTGACATTAGGAACACAATATAATCACATGATAATTAAGTTCAAGTGTCAGGAGAAAATGTGATAACAGATCTTGTAAAGGAAAGGAGTAGTGAATTGTGCTCATCACATGAACTAGACATGTGGGACAATGTTAAACTCTGATAATATTGTCCATCGAAAAATTAAACCAATAAGATAATTATAACATTCTATGTGTTAAAGACATTCCCACGCTATAGATAGTGTTCTGGACATTAGAAAAAAAAAGCAGTTTGTGGAAAACATACAGATATGGCAAAATGTCAAAATAACTTAAGCTTTGATAACTTATGAGAAAATTTTTATCTATATCTGAAATCTCTGACTGAATGCTACAACTTCATTTTCAATAAACAACATCATCATCAACAACAACAACAACAACAAGAACAACACACACACACACACACACACACACACACACACACACACACACACACACACACACACACACACACACAC
>JBCEWB010797598.1:0-12270 GCA_039654565.1 Peronia peronii | reverse complement strand
ATAGACAGATAGACAGACAGATAGCCAGCCAGTCAGCCAGACAGAGAGACAGACTGACAGACCGACCGACAGACAGATGGACAGCCAGACAGACAGACAAACAGACAGACAGAGAGACAGCCAGCCACACAGACAGCCAGCCTGCCAAACAAACAGATAGACAGACAGACAACTGGGCAAACAGATAAACAAGCCATCAGACAGACATCTGCGTAGAGTGAAAAATTGGGAAATTATCGACAGACTTTCGATTTGTCTGGACTTCAGGTGGACACAGCTGACTTTAATTACGAATGATGAAAAGCCTGACATTGTGGAGAATAGTCTGTCTGTCTGGAGGTGAAAGTTTACAGGAGAGGGTTAATCATGGTAGAAACATAATCCTTGCTATATCCTATGCTGGTTTGGTCGAACTTTTGTATGGGAAACTGCAGTCAAGATCTGAGCGTCTGAAATCTTTGGCCTAGATCTGTGAGAGATGGGAGGTCAAATCTTTCTGTCTTATTTTGCTCACTGTTGGCATTTGAAAATCTCTCACTCTGTCTGTCTTCACCTTTTTCAATCTGCCTTCAATATGGTGCCCTTTTTCGACACATCTCTTTTTCTAGTCTGCCTGTCTGTCTGTCTATCTGTCCGTCCGTCTGTCTGCCTCTCTGCCTGTCTGTCTTTCTGCCTGTCTAATGTCTGTCTCTTTTCAAAGACTTTTTTTCTTCACGATCCCCTATCGATATCTCACTCTCTCTTTAACTGTTTCCTTCCTCTCTATCTTTCTTTCTCTGCCCTGAAACTTTGCTTCTTCAAGTTGTCCTCTGTTAGCATCTTGAATCTGTCAATCCTTTTTTCACTCTTTCTCACTCACTATCTCTCTTTCTCTTTTTCTCTCTCTATCTCCCTTCTTTCTGCTCTTTTGGCCTCCATCAACAGTTTTTAACAGCCTTTTCAATTGTGGGGAACAGCCGGACCATAGAAAATCTCTACACGTGGCAAATGATGGACGAAACGAACCAATCATAGTTTTGTACTCAACCGACTTGTTCGGAATTTCCCAGTGCTCGTGTGACAACAATTTGTGTTGATAGGATCACGTGATAGCGGCATAAGACTTTTTTTGTTTACATTGCGGTTGTAACCAATCATGATTATACATGTTGGGTACAGGCGAGTGTGTGTTGTGAGCGATGTTTAGTGGGTCGTGATTGCATGTACTAGGCCCGTGCAAGTGTGTGTTGTGGGCGTGCATATGCTGGCCCGTGGAGATGCTGGGTCACCGAACGTATCTGAGATACTCTCTAAGCATTTTGTACGGGATGGTTGTAGTCAAATCTTGTGTGTGTGTGTTTCGTCATGTGTGTGCGCACTACGTCACGGTTTTATGTATAGCAATGGCGACTGCTAAGGTCGACAAAATTCTGGTCTGTGAGAGCTGAGTCTTGTAGCTTCGGGAGAGTTCAAGCCGAGCTGCTGTCTATATAAGGGCTCAGCCGGAGAGAAAGAGAGGAGAGCACGAAGTAGAATGCAGTGAGAGCCGTGTGCATCGGAGTTAGACAGCTGCCCTGAAGTTTGTATTGTTACCAAGCACCTGCACTAAATTCTGCATCATTACGACGTCGAGGATTCCTGTTCTTACTTCTCCATTACTGTGTGCGTCACGTCCGCATTCGCCGCCTGATCACCACTTACAACGTCACGACTAACACCCATTCACTGTCGAGAGTTCGTGACAGTGGTACATAGGGGAGGGGAGGGGGCAGTGGATGACTGGAGAATGGCCAGAACGTGGAGCAATGTCGTTGGAGTTAGGGATAGGTGGAGCATAATCTGCTCGCTTGTTGCACATTGCTGTTCTCTAAGTGGCATACGATCAGTGATTAATTGCATGTTTATTGAATAAAGAAAATAGTTTTCAGGACTGCGTTTTTATAATTTTATCAAGATTAGATGTTATAATTTAGAACTTGCGAGCCTGTTTTACGAATATTCAAGAGATTCTGAAACGAATTCTCTCCATTGGAAGATCGGTGCGAAAGTCGTCTGGAGGCCAAATGGGCGGCAGTCCAAAAAGTCTGGGAACCCCTGGACTAGACAACAACAGCAGTGACAAGGAAAGCAAAAACAAAGATGGCGTCACTTCCTGTTTAAATGAATTGAAAAGATCCGATAGTTTGCGCCACTGGTTACAACCCGTTCTCAATAACCAAACCTTTTGCCACCTGAAAAATCGGAACGAACGGTTTCAGAATTATAGAAACACAACGCATTCTATAATAATATTAGGCTGGGGCAAATTGTAGACCACAATATCAAGGGGAAAACCCAACTCGCGCCCATTTATAAGTAGGTGTAAGCCCGCCATCGACGGGGTGTCTCCCATGAAGTGCCATCCTCGACATTCCAGAGGAGACATCTCTTCTCTCTCTCCTTGCTCCTGCCTTCTGTCCTGCTTTCTTTCCTCTTTTCTTCTTGACGTGTAAACGTATCTTACCGTGTTTGGTACAATATAGCCGTGATCGTGCTGATGTGTCGTTAAACCCCAAACAAACAGACAAAGAAACAAACAAACAAACAAACAAACAAACCCAACGCGGAAGTACGTCAGGCGTTTTCCTACGTCATTAAATCAATAACACGACTCACTACTGCTATTATTTGGAGGACATCTCGGTTCAATAAGCTCACAGCGAAGAGTTTTAGTCATACATTTCCTATCCATCGTAACAGGGTCAAACCGAGAAATGAGGCAAACTTACGGCCTAGACAAGGCCAAGGTCATGGATCAATGGAATTTCCCCGGGATATTGGTGACCTCTATTACTTCGCGCCTTTCTGCTATCCTGCTATGTAGCATGAGAGCATAAAAAAAAAATTGTGAACTAAGAAAAATCCTTGCTCAGCATTTTCATCACTTTTCACAGGTGGAGCGGACTGTATTGATCCAGTTTTTCAAAGAGTTTCCTCATATGGTAACGGCGGCGTTTTAATTTATGTCAGTAAATTGAAAAGCTGAACGAGTTGCCGACTATGGCAACCGACCTGTTCTAATTTCCTGGAATATATTGAATAGTGGTGAAGATTGTGGTAACTTGTAAGTGTTAGGTACTCTAATTTCTGGAACAGTTAAACAGTTTGAAAGATTTTTGCCTGACATGGAAACATCAGCCGTTCTATATTTTGTAGTGTTAATTTAGCTGTTTGTTTGTTTGTTTGTGTTGGGGTTTAACGACACATCGGCACGATTACGGCTATATTATGTCAAATACGGTAAGATACGTTTACACGTCAAGAAGAAGAGAGGAAAGAGAGCAGGACAGAAGACAGGAGCAAGGCGAGAGAGAGAAGAGATGTCTCTCCTGGAATGTCGAGGATGGTACTCCATGGGAGACGCCCACCGATAGCGGGCTTACACCGCCTGCAGGTGGGAGCAGAGAACCTACTTATTAACCCCGGGCCCCCGCGAGGGTAAATTTAGCTGTAATCGTGAGTGGAATAGAATAGTGTATTAGTTTAAAATGAATGAAATGTTATTTAAGGGCAATAATCCATCTTTAGAATTCAAGCCGCTTTTTTTTTTTTTTTGGGCTGAGGCAGCAAGGAACAAACTAGTCCCGACAGTAATTTCCATTCTTTGCTTCTGTAGCGTGAAAGAATTTTGATTAAATTTTTCAAGGAAATATAACATAAAGGAGATGGATTCTGTTGGAAACGTTTCTCTCTCAGATTGGAAGTGTCTATATGTGTGTTTGTATGTGGGTGTTTTAGTTCCTGTTTAGGGGATAGAGAGAATGGAAAGGGTAAAGGAGAGAAGAGAAGAGGTAAAGATTATATAGAAGAGAGGGATATATATAGAGAGAGAGAGACAGAGAGAGGAGGAAGAAAATGGCCCACAGAAAGTAGAAGAAATAGATTTAGAGAGAGAGAGAGAAAAAAAATGAAGACAGAAGGGTAAAGGGAGACAAGGAGGAGAATGAAAGAGAGAGCGAGAGAGAGAATGTAGGAGGGGAGAGGGAATTAGAACATTGAATTAAGGGATAAGTTTAGTGAAAGAAAAAAAGAAAGAAAAACAGAAGAGAAAGAAGACAAGAGAAAAAATAAGGGAAAAGTGGAACTAGAGAGGTAAAGATAAAAAACAGAACAAGTGTGTGTGTGTGTGTGAGAGAGAGACAGAGAGAGAGAATGAGGCAGAGAGGGAGAGAGAGAGAATGAGGCAGAGAGGGAGAGAGAGACAGAGAGAGAATGAGGCAGAGAGGGAGAGAGAGACAGAGAGAGAATGAGGCAGAGAGGGAGAGAGAGAACAGAAGAAAATGGTCAAGAGAAAGTAGAAGATGTAGATTTATACTGAGAGAGAGAGAGAGAGAATGAAGACAGAGGGGATAAATGAAAGTACGTGAGACGAGACAGACAGAGAGAGAGAGAGAGGGTGGGGAGAGAGAGGAGAATCTGGGAGGGAGGAGAATTAGAAAGATTGTATTAATAAAGAAAGAAAGAGTGAGAGATAGAGAAAGAGAGACAAAACAGGCGAAAAAGAAGACAGAAGAAGGGAGACCAAACCAAAAAATAGAAAAGGAGGAGAAGTGGGAATAGAGCAAGAACCAGAATTAGAGAGTGAGAGAGAGAATCACCCTGTATTGGAGTGCGGACTGATGACATCACCTTAACAAAACACCATGTGTCTAGCGTGCCAATACTGGACGCCATGGCCATGGGGTTAGACTTAGTATTGCTATACTCGTGCACGGAGTGTAATCAATACTTTTAAAATCTTTTCTTGGAAACAAAGGGACTCATGAACAAATTACAGTAGACTTGCTATCGTCAGATAATGGCAGTGTGAGTTTGGTTTAGCTTTGAAATCATATACAGGTGGTAACAAATCAACAACGGCGTTAAGTCTTAACGTTAAATAGGTTTCTTGCCCTCATGGGCATGGCTCCACATTCGGTACGCATGATGTCATCGGTCCGCTCTCCAGTATAATAGCTCCTTGGTCATGGTCACCAAGCAGCATTGAATATTGAAGTCTCGTAAAGCACTGGATGTCGCCGAGCGTTCAGTCTAGTCAGGCATGTCGCTATTCAAAAGATGAAGCGGCATTGTTCGAGAGGGATGATGGATGTGTGCATCCATTTCATCCCCCCCCCCCCAACCACCTCCGCTTCCCCAAGTCACGATTACCTTCCCCCCTCCCCTTCCCTCTGCCGATACTGGCATTGTTAAAAAAAAAGGTTTAACCCTAGCAGCGCCCAGGTCTTGATTTGACAAAAAATCATTCGTAATTCTGCCTTTTTAAAAATCAGTTATATGTCTGGTCCCTCCCGCGGGGCCCCGGGGTATATAAGTAGGCTCTTTGCTCCCACCTGCAGGTGGTGAAAGCCAGGCATCGGTGGGGTGTCTCCCATGGAGTGCTATCCTCGACGTTCCAGGGGTGACATCTCTTCTCTCTCTCTCTCCTTGCTCCTGTCTTCTGTCCCACTCTCTTTCCTCTCTTCTTCTCGACGTACAAATTTATCTTACCGTGTTAAAACAATCACATTCTAGCCTTAAAAGTTAGTTTTCCAAACAATGCGTTTCTTATTTCTTGTCCCGGCTATGGCGATATCTGTGGAGGCTTACATGATTAGGTAAATTCTCAAAATGCTTGAGCGCTTGCGATGATTTAGCTAGACGGTAAATGAGTTAAACTGTTCTTCGGAGATATTGTCAGACCATTTTTGGACCAGAAGTCGGACACTGTGAAGAATAGAAATGAAGACAATGTCCCACATTCTTTTTCTGGTTGATGCTGTTATTGCTTTTTTTGCTTTGTTTTTGTTCTGTTAATTATTTTTTGTTTGTTTGTTTTGTTTGGCGGTGAGGGATAAAGGATTTCGCAAATACCGCCTGGCAAGCCGTTTGTCATGTCATCAGAGCTGAGAAATGGCCTCTGTCACCGCTAAAATCTGGCATATTTTAGGAACGCACTGTTTGAATGAATATTTGATAGAGAGGCTGATGGCATCGGAGAGTGAAAGAGTGAAATGTCTTCTTTTTTTAGCCGGAAAGAGGACATTGGGCAGAGGGGAAAAGAGATGAAAGAAAAGAAGGAAGAAAAGGTGAGGTGAGATGATATAAAGAGGAAATGATCTGGTAGAGGGGAGAGAGAGAGAGAATGAGCAAGTGCGAACGAGAAAGAGAATGAGAGAGAGAGGGAGGTGTGAAAAAAGGAAAACGATAAAGACATAAGATAGAGAGAAAGAGTGAGAAGGAATGGAGGATGAATGTGAGAGAAAGAAGGTGTAATTTGAGTAAAAGAGAAGAGTATGAAAAATGATTGTCGCAAGGGAAGAGAGTATGAGGAAGAGAGGGAGAGAGAGAATAAATATGTGAAAGAGAAATACTTAAAACGACATGAGAAAAAAAAGGAAGAAAGTAGAAGATGAAAGAAAACGAGGGGGAACGGAGATAAGACCAAATACTAAGGCGATCTGAGAGAGAGAGAGAGAGAGAGAAAGAGAGAGAGAGAGAGAAAAGCTAATACAAAAGAGAGAAAGAACGACAAGCATCAGGAAAAAAGGTGGTCTTAAGACAAAGAAATTGGGAACAATTTGTGATAGAGAGACAGAGAGAAAGGGAGAGATTGAGAGACGTAGAACGAGAGAGAGAAAGTGTGAGAGAGAAATTAATATAAAAGAGAATAAGAACGATAGCTGTTAAGGAAAAAAAAGTCATCTAAAGGGAGAGAGAGAGAGAGAGAGAGGGACAGATGTAGAATTTATTTCCAGCAAAATCGGAATTTGTTTCATCTTCCTTTCTTTTCTTTACCCTCTCTTTCTTCATTCTATCTTTCCCTAGGGCTGAAATCTCTTTTTTTTTTAAATATATTATTATTATTTGGTCCTATCGCCCCAGGTCGTTGTGTGCGATAATTATAAGCCAATGCTGTACGCTCATATTCAGAACTCTCCAGAAAAGTCCAGCATTTCTGAGGGTTTCTATACCAGGGAACTCTTTAATTATCCAACACGGAGGTTGGGCTGTAAAATTCCTTCTTCTCTAAAGAAATTCTCCTTTGGAAAGTCTGCAGGAAAAAACTAAGTTAGGCCAATGAATGACTAAAATCCTCTTAGAATATTTGATGGGTCACATATTCCTCTGAACTTTTAGATCAGTCTAGGAAAGCTGTCTCAGGTTTTATGGAGTTTTTAGTGCTTTTCTAAAAGTGTAATCCTTCCTCAAGAAATGAAATGTCAAAGTTTCCACTTGTAATTTTTACACTGATTTCTGATATAAAACTTCAAACAAAATATTTATTAGACATCGTCATCCTGGAGTTAGAGTGTCTGCTTCAAGCCATTTCAACTTGACCTTTTGGTAAAGTTCAAAGGTCAACAGCCGGGTTGTTTACAGAGGCCTTACATAATCAGGGCCGGTTGAAGTTCCATAGAGCTGCTTAATATTTATGAATGATGGTGTCTCCCTGAAATACAGTACATGAAAGTGTATGTCTATGTGATTCGATATATATGAGTGAGTGAATGAGTGATTGAGTGAGTGAGTGAGTGAGTGAGTGAATGAATGATTGAGTGAGTGAGTGAGTCAGTCAGTCAGTGAGTGAATGTGAGAGATGGAGGGGGGAGGAATTGAGTGAGTGAACGAATAAATGACTGAGTGAGTGAGTAAATGAGTGAATGAGTGAGTGAGTGAGTGAGTGAATGTGAGTGAATGTGAGTGAGTGAGGGAGTGAGTGAATGTGAGTGAGTGAGTTAGTAAGAGTGATTAATTGATTAAGAGAAAGAAGAGAGAGAAAGAGAGAGAAGAGACAGATGAGAGAGAGGAAGAGAAAGAGAGAAAGAGAGGGAAGGAGAGAGAGAGAGAGGGAGAGAGAGAGAGAGAGAGAGAGCCTGTAATCTCAGTCCATTTTCTGTTCAGCCAACCATCCCGTGGTGTATTTAGTTCGTAATCATTGACCGCCTTCACGACCTGGGACTGAGCGCCATCTTGTGAGCACTTCTCTGCCTTCCTCGTTCTCTCTTCTCCTCTCTTCATCCCTTATTTTCTCTCTCACTCCACTTCCGAAGAGTGATGTGTTAAGGACCATTTCTGTATCTCATTAGGCCCTATCCTGCTGTGGATGTCTGGGTTGAGTGGATTAACAAATTATCCCTTTTCCACCATCTCTTCTGATCATTTCCAGGAAAAAGACGGTGTGTTGCACAATTCCTGGAAAGGACACAGTGACCGTAGAATACAGTCTAGCACCCTGCCTTTCCATGGACGTATGTAGAATTGATAACATCTAAACAATTTCAAGGTTAGGTTATGTTGAACTGATTTTGAATAAAATTGCCGAAAACGGCTGGACTCGGCCATGTTCTTGTATTGGGACATGCCACATTCAACGAATTTCTCTGCCGTGAATGGGAGATCAGTTTGTGCCCAGGCTTATTACTCCCCTTTATTACACAAAAAAGGTGTTGAACAAGCAGTGTAAAGAGGAAAAGATCCCTTTACTTTTTGTCAATCGAAAGATTGATCATTAAAATACATTCCATTAGATTATCCAGCGTCGTCCTTGTGGGCGTTCACTCCTTGCGCTGCCTCCTTCCTAGTTCTCCTCCACGCCTCACGATCTTCCAGACATCTGAAGATGCCAGTTGTGTTTAAGCCCGTCCATTTCACCATATTGTCCATTTATCCTGTTCTTGGTCGACCTCTCCTCCTTTCCCCCTCCATTTTTCCTTGAATAGCATCTTTCATTAGAAAGCATCTCGGGTGTCGGCAAACGTGCCCAAGGAAAAATGAACTGGATAAAATTATAACAAGAGGAAGAAATCATTATCTTTATACCACACTTTAAAAAAAAATAATAATAATGGTATGTGCTTCAATTAAAGTGTACAAAAGTGATTTTTTCCTTTACACGCTTGTTCAATGCCACTTTTGTCTGGCAATGGGAAGTAATAGGGCTGGGCACAACGATCTCCCATTGGCTTACCATACCCTGAGGTCAGTGCTATTAGTAGAATGATGGCTCTTTCGCGCCGCTTTCTGTTGCTATGCCAAAATATTTTTGAAAAGAAAATGCGGCTTGATTTTGATGATGTTCTCACATCTTCAATTTTTGTTTTTTTGGACCGGGGTCATTTTGTTCTGAATTTGCAAAGTGAGAATTATATTATTATAAAGCGGTTTATTTGATAGTTCTGGGTGAGGGAGTGAAACTTAAATTTTTGTGCGATTTTGTACAGCTGAGATAACCAACAGGACAGGAGGTTGAAAAGCTTAACAAAACCCTCGCCGTATCATGAACTGATGTGCGGTCCGGACAGAAGTCCTTTGGGGTGAATGTTACAATTACATTTTGGCAAATTTCCTTTGCTCGAATGGACTCGTTCTGAATCTCTTACTTTAGTCACATGATCAGGGAATTCCGGTTTCAAAGCGTGAGATCGGCTTTGCCCCATTGCAGACCAACATAAAATGGTCCAATGTGCCATAATTGTGAATTTCTCAGGCCCCCCTGCACTACGGCTATCTTATAGATCCTACATCTTGTACTACTGCCCATTGTTGGAAACGCTCCACTTTTGTTTGGAGCAGTAAGGCAAAAAATGTCCGGAAACCGCGATTTCCTTGTTGCTTTCTCTAATGGGTCATTAAAAATGTCCTGAAATGACGTCATCAATATCTGTGTTGGTACTTCGGCGAGAGGGAATAATTTCCATTCTCTCTTGTTTTCCTCAACGAACAAAACTTTCAGCTATGAAGAGGAAATGAGCGAATTCCCTGATCACGTGACCATTTCGAGATTCCGAACGAGTCCATTGTGTTGACTTTGTTTCTCTTTGTACATTAGTTTCTATACATGTGGGTATTAGTTCAAGTGGTTTTTGTTGATTTGGGATTTTGTGTGTGTGTGTGTGTGTGTGTGCATGCGTGTGGTGGACGCATAGATAGAAAGATCATATGGGAGGCGAAAGAAAGATTGTGTGAGTGAAAGAGCATCTGTGTAATTATTCTTTCATATATCCGTACATCCTGCTTTCTCTTAATCCATCCACCCATCTGTCCATCAATCCATCTATCCACCCATCCATCCATCCATCTATCCATCCATCCATCCATCCACTCACTCTTCCACCGACCCATTCATCCATCAATTCATCCATCCATCCATCCATCCATCCGTTTTCCGTCTATCTTTCATCCTCTCTCTCTCTCCATCTTTCTCTCTCTTCATCTCATCACCTCTCTCCTTCTTCTCCCGATCTCCTTTGTTGTTACCGAAGGACCAGAAGAAACACAAAACCTGACCCTGTAAACAACGGTCACTAGAAGACCACTCGTGTTACCCACGGACCCCGGGGAGGGGGTTTGGGGTTGGGGGGGGGGGGGGGAGGAGCTGGCTGGTAATTTGTGTGTGTGTGTTTATGTGTATGTTTACTCGTGTGAACACTTCGTGTATTCAGGACAATCATGATTGTTGGGCTCTGGCCTAGCCCTTGCTCTCATGTTGTTGATTGATGGGAGAAAGCTGAGAGAGAGAGAGAAAGAATGAAAGAAAGAGGGAGATAGAAGGAGAGAGAGAGGAGAGAGAGGGACAGAGAGGGACAGAGAAAAAGAGAGAGATTTATCTATATACAGAGAGAGAGAGAAATGAAGGACAGAGAGAGAGTGAGAAGAACAGAGAAAGACACACGGAGAGAGACAAAGAGAGATAGAGACAGAGAGATGAGGGATAAAGAGAAAAAGAGAGAGAGACTGTGAGAGGATGAGGGAGATATATTTGATCATATCTTCCAGCACTTTGTGAGGTCGTAATCTGACACCGCCATTTTGTCCTAGATCTTTCTTCTGTGCTTGACCTCATTACAGACTCTTTCTCTCTCTCTCTCTCCGTTCTCTCTCTCTCTCTCTCTCGTTGATGTGGTTGCAATTGCTCTTCTTCTTCTTTTTCTTTTATCATTCTCTCCTTCTGTTTGCTCCCCACCCCCATCCCCCTCTCCATAACACGACATTGTGAATGCGAACTAGAGCAGTGGTTATACACAGCATGAAGGTCACAAAATGAAAGCTGATTCTCTCTCTGTTTCTTTCTGTCTGCCTCTCTCAGTCTCTGTCTCTCTCTCTCTCTCTCTGTGGAAGTGTGTATATATATGTGTGTGTGTATATGTGAATGTGTGTATGTGCGTGTGTGTGTGTATGTGTGGAGGCGGGGGGAGATGTATTTGTTTCGGCACCAGACCTATCTCAGACACCACGTTCAGCTGCCATTCCTATGGTAGGACATGCATCTTCTGCATTGGTCTCTACAGCCATGGAAGCAAATGCTCTTCTAGGCCTGACCCCTACATTGTCACTTGGTCATTTGTCGCGGAAAGAAGGAATCCGTCATGGCTTTCAGATCTATGTTAAGGTAACGTTTTTGTAGGCCTTTCAGTCGTTCTAAATTAGACTATCTCGGCCATTTTCTTGTAAACACGTCGGGCCACAGCAGAGGCTGTCATCATCTCCATGTCAGCGTCACAAAGATGTCCTGAGGAGGAACTTAAAAGGAGTGCTAAAAGATAAAAAAAAATGGGCCCAAGGCCTTTATTGGTTTACTAGGATATTTTTTTTCAAATCTATGTTGATATCACTAGTTCTTGTCGTTCACATTTCTTGTTGACAAACTGATCGAGACACGAAGCAAAACCTGAACCATTGGGCGATGTTTTCACTCTGAGCTACGGGAGAATCTGTGTGACAGATGTGTCCTCAAAGGGAATAGCTAAACAAGTCTTATGAAATATAGATCTAGAACGACCACTCTGGGTAGTTTTCTCGATCTGTGCCGCTGCTATATGGCTCCTTTCTCCTTATCAGACGGTTGAAACAGTCTGTATTCTATGTTGGTGCTGAAATGACAAGTACTTGGATTAGTTGTCCTCTCCTGTTGCGGTAGCGTTTTTCATGACTGGATCTGCCGTGATCATGGTCTGTTGCAGTCTCTGCTGGTGAAAGGCTGTGTAACTCTGCTGATCTGATCTTTCTACCTGTGTATTTTTTGTTTTGTTTTGTTTTGCATGGTTTTCTATGATCATTTAAGATCTGTGTGGACTAAGAAGCTTCTACTATTATACTGGAGCCCGGACTGATGACATCACGCGTGCCGAATGTGGAGCCATGCCCATGAGGGCAAGAAACCTAGTTAACATTAACACTTAACGCCATTCTTGTTATGTAAATTATTTCAAAACTAAACGAAACTCACACTGCCATTATCTTACGATAGCAAGTCTATTGTAATTTGTTCTT
>JBCEWB010797487.1:0-33862 GCA_039654565.1 Peronia peronii | reverse complement strand
TCTTTGTAAGCATAAGAAATTACATAGCAGAAAAACCGTTCCCAAAGATTCTTTCTTAATAACGCAAGTTTCTTTTTAAGCGTTTTCTTACTAACCGTATTAGAGTGTATCTTTAATTACTGATAATGATCAGCTAAACATAGTAGACAAGACAGGTGGGTTGCGTAACGTTTCAATCTGCCTAGGATCGAACCCATCCGCTTAAGAATGTGCTTTCTTTGTCTCCCGATTAGTGGGCTCTTAGGCGAAGACCTCTGTACAGCACATCATTGTGATATGTTTATGGACTGTCTAAGAGGTAGTGCTACTTTTAGGACAATGAAAAAGATTTTTCTTTCTTCTAAAAATTAAGTCTGCTGGGCTTGGCGCTTTGTAACACTGTGCGATGATATGTTGTTATTCTGTCACTGTGCAGCATTGTAATGCACTATACAAACTGTCTTGCAGCTTGTTTGCGAAAATGTAGCTGAGAGACAACATTCAATAAAATTTGTTTACAAATGCTCTTTGTAGAGATTAATCTATTTTTGTTTGTTTGACCTTTTCGTAATTCATTTGTATTTATGTTTTTTTCAGGTATAATGAATATGGCAGGTGCAATTCCAGGTAGGTAAAAAAAAAAAATTATAGATCCTCTAGAGATAATGGAATGAACAGATGTTTGGGGAATGATTTTCCCAATAAAATAGTGAATTTTTTATTATGAAAGCTGCTAATTTAAAATCATTTGGATAGTTTTGAAGTGGGAAAAAAACGGTTTATTCATCGAAAGCAGTGAGACATACATTTTCCAAAGATGTGAACACCTCTCACTCATACCATTTACCAGATATTAACTCAGAATGGCTTGGAAGGCTTGTAAAACTAACCCATTTTGGATGACAAGAGTCAAACTTTAATTTTTAACCTTAGGTTTCAGAATTTATGGAATTGCCCACATGATTACAGAAGTTGACACAAATTGACTCGCGAGATTGACATTTTATGGTTGCATCCTTGATTTACTCCCTCCCTACACATAAACCTTGATATGGTGAATCATTCGCTTGAATGAAGAACTAAAAATTCAGATACAATAGGTTTAATTTTTTTTTTTTTTGGACTTACATAAATCAGTTATCCCATTAGTCTCAGGAGTAGAACTATTCGGCCCTCACCATCTCTGTTCAAACTTGAATCCTGCACTAGCTCCAAAAGTTAAGGCCAGATATGGCTGGACCCAGTCTTGTTTTCATTACGAATGTTCTTCATGAATTAAGAAAATATGGGGCAATAATTCTGTACTTTCATCACTTGAAAAATTCAACATTTTTATTATTTTAACTTTATATATTTTGAAGAAAAAAAAATAAGAAGAATTGCCTCTTCTCAGCTTAGTTTGGATAAGATAGTCATGGAAAATTGTACATGTGTCTTTCCTATGAAAATCTCAATATTGAGTTAAAAGGGGGTTTAATAGTTATTAAAAAAATTATTACTAAAAAAAAAGTGATGATAAAATAAAACTGATTTGATGGACAGCTCACATTGAAAAAGAGTTTTGATAAAATATGTCAAGTAATTACCGTTGAAAAAAAAAAAATCAGTTGGATGTTAAAATTTGGAAAATATATCATTTTCAGATCTCATATCTGTTTTTGAAAAAGAAAATCATTCATATTTGAGTCTTTTTGTATAGAATTTAAAAGCAGTTTTCCATTTTGTTGCTAGACATTGAAACAATCAGCATTTATATAACTCTGTGCTTCATCCCTTATGTAATAGACAAACTTGCTGGTAATGACAGTAAATATTACATTACTATGGAAATGTTTAGATATTATGTCAGCTGTAGTTGCTGAAGCACATGGCAGAATTCTGCTGCATGGCATGTTTGTTTCGGTTATTTGTTTACATTGTGAAAATCTTGTACATGTATTTGTGAGTCGCTGTTGCATATCTCTTCCTCAGCCCCCATGTTTTTCTCCTTCTTCCTTTTTTAAAGATAATTAACACTGGGTCTGCACGGTTTGATGAGTGTGATGATTATATTTCATGAATATGTCATTTAAGGCAGGGACAAAGATTTTTGTTTGAAGATGTTTACAACTTATTCAATCTTTTGATCTGCAGGGTTTGTTGGTGTTTACATTGCTGGGCATATACTGGAATCAACAAAAAGTTGGAATGCAGTGTTTGAACAGACAGCAATGGTGTGCATGATTGGCTGGCTTGTTTATGTAATTTTTGGCACAGGAAGGAAAATTGTATAATGTTGTTCACAAGTATACATTGTTTGTAATCATACTTGAAAGAGCCAATATTTAGAAATGAATGACTTTTCTTAGTCTTTCTCAGTGTGACTTCATTTTTGCATTTATACTCTAGTTTTGGATGTATGTGCTTAAAAGCCACATCCCACAGTTGTGAGGGGATGCTACATTTATGTCATTGATAATGGATTCATAATTTTTTATTTTTTTTTCATTAGACATCATAATTTCAAGCACCATTTGAAAGTAGAACTAATTCAAAAAGTTGCACCAGTCCTCTGTTAATGTTGAAAGAATAAGCTTAACACTTTTAACAGCTTGGACATTTTTTTCCTTAATATGCAAGGAGTTTGTGGAAATACAGTGTGCTCCTGGTCCATTCTGTCTCAGCCAATCATGCTTGTAAGATAATGATGCACTGAGAGTTTCTCTATGGTCTGTCACCCCCCTTGCTTTTGTAAGGGTGCAATTCTTTCCCATTGTTGTCACCACTGTACATGACCTCTTGGGTTTCATATCCCACCAGGCAATGCTAAGAGTGCTTCATATGCATTCTCCTATCTATTATATATCCTTGCAATTTACCTGGTCCTTAATGATCCAGAAAGGAAAAGTGATCTGTGATCATGCAATTTGTAAGAGTGATTTCATTCAAATACCAGATGAAATTGTCAGAGCTGTGGATGCTGTGCACAAATACATGTATGTCCATTCTTATAGCAGAGCTGTGTTAATCTAGTTGAAGTTAGTCAAAGACAATTTATGATGAAATTGTGCTTTTATTAAAATGGATTGTGTCTTTTCTAAAGACATATTAGTTTTGCAAGTACTCAAACAGTTCCACAGTGCAAATATTTTTGTATAGTATTTATAGGGGTCACTTGCATTGTTATATTTAAAATGAAATATTTCTCCCTATTCAGCCACCATCTCATCCGGGGAAACAGTCTCATAAGACTAGAAATTGTTCTAGAAAATTTCAATCAGACTGTTGCTAAATGGTTTTTCAGGGTTGCCAACCATCCCGGAAAAACAGGGATTTTCCCGGATTTCAAGCGAAATCCCAGGCACCTGGAAAAGTGCTTAAAATCCCAGGTTTCTCATAAATTAAATAATAATAGAAATAATAACAAAGAAAAACACCGAATTAGCAAAACTACAAACTTTTTTGACTTCGTCGCGAGTGTGACATCCAGAACGTAGCCTAGATCTATGTTTTGATCGAGCAGTTACATTCGCTATCACAATCAAACTGAGGTTTGCAGAGCTCTTGCCGAGATTATGCAAACGACACGATTCCCAAGCCAGAACAATGGGCATATGGGTAATGTTATGGCCAGTTACTCCATTTTCGAGTGGTCAGTGATGGTCAGTGTCGCTGCAAGTGTCTCGCCCGTATATCTAGTCTAGATCTAGAGCTAACTGTCTCATGCTGTGAGTGTTGACTGGGCTTCTGGTATAACCCAGCCTTAATACCTGTGATCATGTGAACCCAGATTCTAGATTTTCTCACTCCGTATGGTGAAAAGTAGGGGGAGGGGGGATTTTATGCAATCTTAGCCTATCTAACTGGCCCAGTGTCTACAGGGCTGGTAGGTCCCGACTTAAAAGGACGAAAGCTGACCGGCCGTCAACAGAACTTGACCATGTATGGCAAGTTAGATATCACACATAGATGAGAACTAGCACAGATTTCTCATCGCCCACCCAACCCCACTTACCTTAGCATTACATCAAAACTATACATTTTGAAGAAACATTGTATTCCAATAGGGGGGGGGGGGGTACAGAAACGTGGAGGGAACAAAGATAATGGTTAATGTTATGTCCTATCCAAGATTGCTATAATTATTGATCCCAGTCGTGCTGGATTTCATTGTAAATTCCAAATTCCAGTCTAGTTTTGATGTCATACTTTCACTATCATATTTTTTAGTGATACCATACGTGATAGATCCAGACCAGATTATTCTGTGATCTTTACTTTTATCAGACTATCAAATAGAGCAAGGAATTAATTATAAATAGTGACTGAATTTTTCTGTACATATTTCCTGGATTTCACTTTATTTAGAAAGGCTGTGAATTTGAAAATATGTGTAAATAACTGCTGTGTGCATAAATTCTTTTTTAGCATCGGATTCTGCTTGGTATGTAAAATCTCTCTTTTGGGTCAAAAATCCCAGTTTTTTTTTCAAGAGAAATTCCTTGTTCGACCATGGTGGGGTTGGCAACCCTGGCTTTTTGCCCCCCATATTTTTCTGATGCATAGATTATGAAGTGGCAGATGAGTTCAGATTTCCTTGACCCTTAACACAGTTGGTTATACGTTAAGATATATCAAAGACAGTCCATTTCTTTTCATGGTTGGAAGACTATCCATTCCGGAAGAAATCAGTATGGCCAAAATTTTTTAAATCTTTGCTCCCAGTGATGCAGTGATGTTGGCAATTTTTTTGCTGCTGCAAATGATGTTACTTATGAGTTGTCCATCACCTCCTCAGTCATTTAATTTGTAGTTACATCCAGTAAATCGCAGGCTTCTATTATGTCCCACCTTCAATAGATTTTATGATTCCAGGAATAAGAACTCCTTACGTGTCATCTGTTGCCAGTTTTCCCTTGTTCAGTATTAATGGTAAATGTAGTCATTGATTTGCTCTTGCCTTTATTTTTTCTCATACATGTAATAGCGTCTTTGTCTCACTTTGCTGTAATCGGTGAAAATGCCATTTTTTCAGCATGAAGGTGCCAAAAAATTGCGGAAAATCACAAAAAAATGCCCAAAACAGTCAAAAATTTCGTAAACATGCAATTCACTAGGGAAAAAAAAAAATTGAAAAAATGTGATTTTTAAAAATAATTGTGATAATTGATAGGCATATTTTTGGAATAACTTTGGAGACCATTACATAACAGACCAGAAGAACATCAGTGCATGTGCAGTTGGTTAAAGCGCCCTTCTATTCATGCATTGACATTACAATAGTTTCACTATTTAAATTTTTTTTTGTTGTTATTATTTTTTTTCAAACCCATAGAAGCTTTTATGTCATGCGTAGTACATTTTGCATGATGCACAGAAAACATTTGGAAGATACAATGTGCAAACTACTTTCATTTTTTACTGGAGTTCTCAGTTACTACTTGCCATTAGTGCTGGGCATCGACTAGATTTTGATAAACTGAATTTTCAAATTATCCACTTAGTAATAACTGGTTCTAAACTGGATTTTGTCTGTTTTCATCTGGGCAGCAACTTGCAATCTGATTTCTAGGCTTGAATTAGATCTACCCTAGCACAGCGAGCCGCTTGGCTACCTTATACAGTGGAACCTCGCTAGCATGATCATGGCTTAACATGATCTCCCGCTTAACACACTCTCTTCACAAAGTCTGGTTTCAACCTTCTTCAGACATACTAATTTATTTTCGATGAAACACGCTCGGGTTTGCATGGTCAACCCGCATAGCATGCTTGGTTCATTTGGAAGATTGTCAGTCGCCCGTGCTAAGTGCTGGCCATGTGCTACGATAACATTGAAAATCCCCCCTTTCTCGCACTCTGCACTCTTGATGCCAGTATGAAGACTAGTCATACACAGTGGAATACGGATGAGCGGATGCTGGTGGGGGAGGAAAAATAGGATCAACTCATCCGTAGTTAGATTCATCCGTATGTCATAAAGACAAAACTACAAATAGGCACTACTTATTTGGAATGACATATTGTCTGGCATTATAATGGTTAGTTCCCCTTATGCATTCTTTCATCAAGCATCAAATTTGATCTCTTCCATTCCTTTTCAGTGAGATTGACCTAGTTTTTGGTTGAATTTAATGTAACCCATGTATTATTATCAACGCCAGTTGTCATCGGCCGTTTAAGTTTCACTGTCATGTAAACTGATGATGTCAACCGCTCCCAACCCTGCCTCCTGAACATTCATTTTCAACTCAACATGATCGCCTCACGCAGCTTGGTCACCCTCCAACACTCCTCCCCCCACTTCGTATTGTGAAACACTGTACATATATTATCTCTATACTAGGTCTTTTTCAAGATGATAAAATTACATGCGATGAATCTATCTGCGGGCAGGGCGGGGAAGGTGCAGTACCTCATTGTTCTTATTTTGACCACAATAGCTTAGTGAAAAATGTGTTGAGATGAAATGCCACGCAAGCTGAGATTAGTTACATCGACTTAAACGTTGCTTTTTCCTTTGATCTTATAAGGATGGGGACGGGAGAAAAAGATCGACTCATTAGTGAATACGGATGAGTCGACATTGATTCATCAGTATGATTTTTAGTAGAGTAAAGTAGCGCCCAGACCCGTTCCAAGAAAAAAGATCGACTCATCTGAAAGTCGACTCATAAGTTCGACTCGGGTGTAGTCAACTGTATACACATGTATGTGAGGGCATAATTTATTCATTGTTAGGTCAAGCTAAATGGGCGGGCTTGCACGTGTGTTCAAGCTAGCTGAATTTTTTTGAACAAAGAAAAAGAGGAAAAACGACTGAGTCCAGAGAAATTGGTTGAGCAGGCCGGAATGTTGAGCTACCAGGGATGGAACTAAGTGGAGTGTGAAAATGTAGTCTGGTAATGTGATCAGTTGAGGCACTGTTGTACAATCAGAAAGTGAATAGCGAACAATTACAAAGGTTTGTGGTACCAAGTGAAACTTTATGAAGAATCATTTGTTATTATTTTTTAAGTTATTTTAAAAGAAATCTTCAAAACCTTAGATTTATGGTTATATTCTTTGCATCACTGTGATTCTTCTTGATTTGTATTTTTTAAACATCATCTTGTGAACATTGCTGTTTCACATAAAACACATTCCCCGTTGTGTCTGCAAAGTGTGATGCATATTTTGGGAAACAGCAATCAAAACAAACATTTGTGTGAGAGAAGCATCTGCGAGTGATAAAAAGAAATTGTAAGTATGCATTTTGTCTGGCAGTGAGAAATTGTGCATTTTATAAGTTCAGCTAGAGTTGTAGGAGTTTTTCCAGTAATATTTGAATTTGAAGTATAACATAAATTAAAGAACTTGTTCTATCTGATAAACTGAAAGCATGTTGTTTTGTTTTTAGATACAGCTGCTTTCACTTTGCTGTGAGTGAGCTCACAGCTTCCCTTTATACTTAGACTTTTTGATTGTTCTGTGCAGCTGAAATAATTTGCTTGATCCTGGCATAAATAGAATCTTTTAAAGCTTAGTTGAAAATAACAGAAACTGGGATATCATCTCTTTACTAGTTCATGATAGAGCAGCAGGCCCCAACTGATTTACAAATGGTTTTGACATTGACATTATTCTGAAAGATTGTTTATTTGGGAGCATCAGTTGGCTCTCTTTTGAAACGTTATCATAGAGTCCTCATAGTTCATAGAATGTGAAAGAATTATTTGGCGGAGCTGATTCAGCTTTTGCTGTAGGCAGGATAATACGTCCACAATTCTAGTACAATATACTCTCTGGGCTTTTGTTAAGTATCAAACTTAGTCTTATTTATAAGTTTGGATCCGTCCTTCTGTTTGCCTCACCCAAGCCTCAACCTCAAAGCCCACTCATCTTGGATATACATGTATGTTTTACACTTGATTCCAGCATAACAAAGACCACTTGTGTTTCTTATTTGGTTTGACAGTTGACAACAGTGAAGCATTGAAGAGTGACTGCTCTGATCAAGAGTACAATGGTTCAGACACATCTGAGTGAACAGTAACTGTAACTTAGCTAGCATTTCTTTCATGCTGAATACTGTAACTATTGAAACACAAAGGGTGCTTCATTAAATGTAAGTTACCGAGGGAGTATTACAGTACATATATAACCAATAGAAGACCAAAGGGGAAGAGGCACATAGGTCCACTTCTTATACCTGGAGAAAACTGACCTTTTGTTTTCAAAGACTTCTGTACTTTTTGTTTCTTGAAGTTAGTGATTCAAACCATTTGCTTGGACAGCAGTGGCTGTTCCATCTGGTCTTTTTAGGTGGGTTAATTAAGGCTCAGGACTAAACATATGGACCAAACCTTGAAAATATAATATACAACATGTATAAAAACATGGACATCTATTGTTCTTCCCTTCAGTTACTTTTCATGTACATGTATATATTTATATACAATATATAACCTTAATTCATGGCATTTTTATGTTGCTTGACTTCAATTCTGTGCACTGTCTAACTTAAAATCCTACGAAAAATATTGGAGAGAGAATAAAATATAGACTTGGATACATCATTATTGGACCCCTCCCCCCAAACCCCACCCCCTTTTTTTTTGGTTTGTTCCATTCATTATTTATGTATGACATTTTGTATTGGTCTGTTCAATAATTGATGCACATAGAGATCTGAGTACGATATGATTGTCAAATATGGGCTTTAAAACTTCTTGTATTTCTTGTATTTGCAATGGGTTCTCATGATTTAATAATTAAGCAATTAAATTATTTTTCTTTTGATTGTGTGAAACTTGTGGGTTTATTAAATATGGATTTCAGAGGTGTTTCTATTATTTCCTTGTGGAGGATATTTCGAATTTCAAGAACCTTATTCAGCAAGTTTTCCTTCAAGCTTTATACATGTGTTTTGTGTACAATAGAATTTGGACTGAAACTTTTGCTTGGTGAGTATTCGCTTCACCAATACAGTTTCAAAGACTTTAAAGGCATTTTTCCTGTGCCAAAATGTAAATTCATTTTTAATATGTTTTTCTATATTCCTGAGTTTACAAGTGTATGTAGGAATGGCCACATTAAAAAAGTACTTGCACTATCAAATGTGCCACAGGATAGAAAATGTGTTTTCATTATGAAATGTGATACTCAAAAGTATCAGTTTGTGATTATTGGAAATGTGGATTTGAGATATCAAGGTCTTTGTTCTGATTCGTTAACAAAGAAAATTTGAGATTTTAAATGATGTGGCATGTCTCAATCAGTTCAGTAGTTCATGACATTGTTGACTTCGTTTTGCAGTCATCACCCGCTTCACTGCTCCATCAATTTTGCAGTCCTGGGCTACGCAACACCCTTACGCTCAGTCTCCTTCGCACCATCCACTAATAACCCCCCACGTACCCGCACTCAGTCTGGCCCAGTGGTGCTTGAACCAACTTGTACCCATTCTGTACTTTCCCACAGGCAGTCAGAAACATTGAATGTAAGTCTCGCATACCTGATTTCAGCTCTCATTGCTAAGTCATCTACCAGTTATCAACTTGGGGTGTAGGTCGAATTGAAACATTCTGCAATGTGAAATATTGGTCTGTGGTCGGAACATGAGATCAAGTAGGAAAATGGAAGTTGGTATGCTGACCATGTACATTTTTCCGCACATGAGAGACCGGTTTTGGGATGTACCTCATACTGTTGGTAGCAGTGAAGTGGTTAACATCTTTGTATTTTCTGTTGAACGTGAGTCTGAAGTTCTTGTAATAAATGAGCAGGAAAAGTATGCATTTGTATGTTTAAAATTAAATCTTAAAGAATATTGATCTGACCCAGTCACTGTCAGTCTATTACAATGTATGTGTTTTTGTATCTTGTGCTATTGTGACCTCATATTCTGTTGTATTATCTGTGTGGAGTAATAGTTGTGGCCTGCTCATCATCAAAGTGAATGCAGTTGTGTATGTACACATCAAAAACCATTGGATGAAAGATACTTTCATTTAGATTTTATTAATGACTGAAGAAAAATATTCTTTTGGGGGAATATTTGCCAGTAAATATCTTGAAGAGAAGCAAGAACCTCATGCAGAAACTTTCCTTTCATATTAATTGCCATCAAATCTAAATATGGTGATGCATATGATGGGTCAACAATAACATACAATTGAGACAAACTTCCACTCTAGCAGAATTATCTCAGCCATGAACATGACACAAGTTTGTTTTTCTCAGTTTGCCTGTGCATACTCTCACTGTCACATTACCTCTCTGTCTGAGCAAGAAGAACCCTCCAACACTGTGTTGCTGCAGACAGCATCAAGTTTGAATTGCACAGTTACACAGACAACCATGAAAAGTACCTTCCTTGAGCTTATTTCTGACTCTGCTGAAAGATGTTTTAGCCTGTGTTTACAGTTCAGATCTTTACAGATCTTTACAACAGAATGTAAGATTCATCGGAAGGGAAACGGGAGCATATGATGGGTGGAGAAGAATACTAAATGTTCTATATGACAAATTTGCCCAAATTAGCTGTTGGACAGGGAAGGAAGCGCCTTGTGTCAACTCACGCTATAGTTAAAAATATGGCCGAAGAAGATTCTATTCAACCACAGAGCAAGTAAATTTAGAATGGTTGACCAGCACCCACTATGTACATGATGTCAGCACATGATACTGGGGTATAGTATTATGTGTGAATACAGATAGAATAGATTTCCTCTGAACCAAGTACTGGCCACTGTTACAAATACACCGTACTTTTCAAATAAAGTAGTTTTTTCCTTTCCTCTGTAAAATTTGCGAAATGTCGCTTACAATAGCGTATGAGCTATGAAAAGCATCAAAAGCAGGTGGTGACTGTGATAGATACCATGTTTATTGCATGACAATCCTAATCTGTTGTTGTATTAGATAATGTCTCAGTCAGTCATTCAATCGATTTCAGCCAGACAGTTAGTCAGTCAGTTGATCGGTTAATCAACAAATGAAATGTTGTAAATACATGTATCATAATTATAATATTTGTTTTTGTTGGCCTTCTCGGGGCACATGAGTATGTTTTAAAATGTAGCATTTTTACAACAATATACATGTACTGCATACAATCGACTACACATGAATCGAATCCTTATGACTCGACTTTCAGATGAGTTGATCTTTTTTACTGGAACGGGTCCCGATGCTTCTTTACTAAAAACCAAACTGATGAATCGACATCGATTCATCCATATTCACTAATGAGTCGATCTTTTTCTCTGTCCCCGTCCTTATAATAATGAGTCGGTCTTTTTCTCTTGTCCCCGTCCTTATAAGATCAAAGGAAAAAGCAATGCTTGAGTCGATGTAACGCTTGAGTCTCGGCTTGCACGGCACTTCATCTCAACACATTTATGCTCCTCCCATCACGCGACACAATGACTATAGCCTACAAGGCTATGGGCATTCCTTTTTTTTATTAATACATTGTATTATTATTTTCTGAAGTTTCGTATATCAAATATCATAATGAACAAATTTAAGCTAAGCAACATTCACGTTGAATTCAAGTTGATTCAAAAGTCGGAAGGGGAAAACACAGCAAGTCCGAATAGACCCGAGGACTAAGACCTAGTAAGAGGACTTAAGTCCGGCCAGCCACTTCGTACAGGTTTTAGTGGCAGCAGTGGGAAGAGAAAGTTGCTATGAAATAAGTTTAAGACTGATCAATTCCTTTAAAGCGTATGCCTGTCTAATAATTGTCGTGATTTCCGTGAGCCATAAGTAAGAAAAAAAAAAAGTGCTCCAAATGTAAACCTGTAGTTTTAACACTGCATAAGTATGCATTATGAAGCGTATCAATGGTAAATAAGTGCGGTAAAGACAGTATCGTACAAGGTTCATGGGAATCTTTGGCAACAGTTTCAGTGAAACGTTCTAAATTCAATGTTTGTCTGTCTCATACTTAATAAATAGACCTGGCGCGCACGGTCAACTTCCAATCCAATTTGAACAGAGCATCGGCGTTCCAAAGTCAGGGAGTCAACTGGATTAATTGCGTAGATCTGTAGCAAAAAAAAAGCAAAATGGGTGGGCAGATAAATTCTGACCAAGAATTTATTAGCCAGTTTGAAGCCGATGGAACCTAGATGCCCTCCAAATACATGTAATATTATTTTATTATTACTAGTGAATAGTTGTTAACAATTTAATTACGAGGAAAACAAGTAATAAATGCAAGTAAATGGTAACAGTTGATACGATGGGGATTAGGAAAGCCCACAAAAATTTACCACATATTAGACCTAATGTTAATTAGTGAATCAGTGGAAAGAGTGAAGGCAAGAAAGTGAGGAGGAAAAGAAAACAATAATGGATGATTTAAAAAACAAGAGCTAGGACCTTACCGAGCTCAGTGTATTCCACTAACCGTAGCCAGCCGACTGTAATATTAATCCTAGTAATACATGTAAAATGTATAACACTATAACCCAATCTAGTGCTGAAAGATTCAAAGGTTGCCACATTCTAAAATAAAACTTTCACCTCACTTTTTAGGAGCTAAGCTCAGACGATCTGTAATTTATGTCCAAATTAATTAGGGGATACATGTATTTATATTTTATTGTGGACTTACTAGCTTTCAGAAATAAGGAATGGTTTGACCCCAGTTTGAGAAGTGCGTGGACAGGAGGAGAGCGTAATCAAGGACCACAAAATGTAGTCATATTTGAACCATTACTGACTCAGTTGAAAAGTGCATGTAATTTTGTTGTCAACAAGATATCCCATCTTTCTCCCCTCCATGTTGATTCTTTGCAATCTAAATTCACACATGCTTACAAAATAAAGTGAGCAGCGCTTTCTTTTTAGATACAGATTTTTACCACAGACTGAACATACGAAGACTTAATTGAGAAGATGTTGTGCCCAGAATGTTTCACACAATCATATGCAGCACAGAAACCATCACTATCAGACAAGCATGCATTGCCAAAAAACAAAAACAACAATATCAAAAATGCAATATACCATCTTCTCGTTGCTTTCACTCTGTTGTGAAGAAACTACAACAACAACAACACTGGACCAGAATGAGTATTCTTTTTCTCATCCTTCTTGATCGTTTCATACCTATCTTTAGATGGTACTGGATGAGCGTTTTTTTTTTGTTTTTTTTTTGGTAAGAACTAGAAAAAGGTGACGAGTATAGACAGAAAAAAAAAAAAAGTTTGCTTCAAGAGTTAAAGCAGATGCACATTCTTCAGGATATGTTATAACGGCGGAACTTCGACCTGGAAACCTTATCACACACTGAAAATAAAGCAACTAAACTACTTCAAACAACAATATGCGCTATTCTGACGACCTAAAGTCCTTTTTTTTTTTTAAAGCCTTTCAGTCCTGAGAGATAGGACTATCTCAACTTTAAGTAACTGCCTGATTTTGGTGAGAATTTTTGTGATAGAAATTTGAAATTCGGGAAATTTTTTTCCTGGACAGTGGCATGCAGCCTATTCTTTCATAGATTTTGAACTGCCAAAGTGTTCTTTAATGTGCATATCATACAAACTGGGACCTCCGAAATATATTCGCCCTTATCTGAGAAGGCTAGATGTTGGGCTTCTCTACCCAGAGGAAGCCAGGGGACCGTTGAGTCACTGAAAAAACGCAGGCTTCGATCTTCGTGTCCTTCCATCCCCTGGTGCAGGACTCACGAGTCGATCCCGGCCTCACCGCCATGAGTTATTTCCTCCATGAGCAGACGCCAAACCATGCCATCGCCTTGCATTTTTATAGTGCCCGAGGTTATATGAGTGTGTGCAAGCATTTATATCTACCGCATCTACATCAAAATAAAATGGGGACTTGTTTGTTAATGTCGAACTGTGTCTAGAGCCATCATGTTTTATTCTTTGTATACACTTTTACAGGAGCACTGCATTTGTTTGTTTGTTTGTTTTTTTTTTTATCATGTATTTACAACTCAGGTAAGTTGACTTTCTTCTATTCTTCTTTACCTCTTTTGATTTAAATCATCCATGTTTTCTTTTCTTATTTTCTTGCCTTCTTTCTTTTGACTTATTAGATCAGGCATAATGAATGTGGTAGGCCTCAAGTCTCCTATTGTATCAACTTTTACCATTTATTTATTTATTTATCATTTTCCCGTAATTAAACAAAACAAGCAAACAAACAAAACAAAAACTAACAAACACAAAAACCACTGCCAGAGGGCATCTAGGTTCAATAGGCTCTAAATGTTTTCGGTGTCAGTCATAGCGAAGCATTTTAGCTCTAAATTTCTTATCCGCTGCGTGTTTCAGTGTTTTTTGTTTTTTTTTCATTCGCGCTTCTTCCCAGAGTCCAGTTGACTCCCATAGTTCAACCATGCGAGCCTTGCTGAACTACATATGTAGATCCATGGCGGCTGATGGCAACTGCTCAAGCGTGCTGGGTATAGTTAGTATAGTAATATTAGTATTTTTAGTATGTCTATGGTCTGTACCTTTTATGTAGGTTAAAAACCAAAATATTTCTGACCTATATAAGAATATGGACAGATACTCATGATTAATCATGTGAAGTTACATATAATTTGCAGAATTTACCACTATGATATATAGCTGCGTTTCCTTTAAATGTGACATTTTGTGTTTACCTTAGCCAATAATTTAGTAATAAATTACTGGTAATATCTGATAATAATGTGCAGATGGCAAAATTCCCTTCCATTTAAATTCAATTTCAGGATGTTAAATGAAGGGAGGAGGAGAACACCTAAGTGAGGCATTAAGACTTGTTCACTGAAAGAAAGAGTTTAATAATACATGTATTTGCATTAGAATCCTTTGGGAAAATTTGCATAAACGATGCTTTTCATCAGTATTATATTCTAATAGATTAGAAGCCTACCTACCAATTCCAGAATCAATATTCAAATCAGAAATTCAGCCTCATAGTTCCACAAAGATAATTATAAGGAAGTGTCTATGTAGACCCCCAGATAGACCATAACATTATGTTCTGTAATATATGTATCTTTCAACCTCCTACTGGAGGTTATCTCGACGACTTAAAAAAAACAAAATCATGTTTTTCCTAAGAAAAAAAAATCCCTTTAAATTTTAAAAGAAAAAAGGTTTTGGTCACTTGTGGGTTTCTTGGTATTCTTGTTTTTTGGGATGTTCAAGTCCCTGGCATCTCTGTCTCCTACTCTATTTTTCTCTATCTACACAGGGATGAGCCCATCGGCCTTTATTTCTTATTTCCCTGGTATGCTTAATTTTACAACATTTATTTCCTATGACATTCATTTAGACAGAGTTTAAAATATTTATTTGGACGATATTTATTTTACATACATTATGTACATACATGTATTGGGGAATCCCCAGATCGCAATGCGTTATGGGGTTCTATATACCACCCAGATAGACCCCTTCACTTTTGATGTATGTGCTTTGCAATCCCGAATCTTTGTCATAAAAAGAGAGAATGAGTTCCAATAACATTTACATATGTCACTGACAAATCATCACATTTATTTTATATTCTGAATGCATCCGACGGCTTGTTGCAACAGGTTCAGCAAGAAGAAGCAGTTTGCCGCAGATCTAGATCTAGATTTATATCAGAAGAGATTTAGGAAAAACCTATTGCTGCTTCAGCCCATAATTTATCTTATTCTCAGTAATATAAGCAGATGCGTGAGCGTTGTTGTGTATATATGGACATTGTTTGTATTTGGTTTTCAAATGTTAAAGTCAACCACTGATACAGCGCAAAACGCTTTGTGAAATTCGATTAAATCAGCGAGGGAGCGATATCCGTTCCTCGACATCGTGATTGTGTAAACATCACAACCTGACGAGAAACCCAAAAATTTTTCGGCATGCAATTAAAAATACATGTATAAACGATAATTGTATAGAATTACATGTAAGTACATGTATATGTATGGTGTCGAAGAATGCTTGATTGTAGTCAGCCATTGATAAAAGCCTCAAATCGATAAGAACAGGAAGGGGACATTCCATACTTACAAATAGAAAGTTAATAATAACATTCGTTTTGTTGATACTTTGCCAGTTTCACATCGTATTTATTGCTAGCATATTTTTGCCGATTTTGCGTAAAAAAAAAAAAAAAAACAGCTGTGTCCTGGTTGGTACGTCTGCTATGATAAAAAAAAACCCTAGAAATATCTAGCTTGTACTCATTATCAAGTGGTCCATGGAGACCATTTTTAAAAAATTATTATAAGGGGTCCACCTAGCCTCTTCCTAATTACATGTATAATGCTATAAAGGTTCATTAGTTATGGTGAGAATTCGATGCAAGGTTTACTAATGAAAGGAGCAGTTATTATTATGTACATGTATATTGTCGGGAGTCACGGTATTTAGACTTCCCATCAATGAACTTCCGTTTCCAATGTAAAATTATTATTGTGGGCTAGCAACCAATATGGCATTTGAGTGGTTTGGGCATGCCATCTTAGCTGTCTCCGATTGTGCAAAGTGTTTTTGTTCCAAACAGAGAAATGATATTATATTCCACTGTTTCATATAAGGCCAACGCAAGTTATAAGTTTATATAATTTAGGTATTGCTCCCATGGAGTCTCGAAAGCGCCACAAAAAAGGGCAGGTAGCCCCAGGA
Source organism: Peronia peronii (assembly GCA_039654565.1). NCBI lineage: Eukaryota > Metazoa > Mollusca > Gastropoda > Systellommatophora > Onchidiidae > Peronia > Peronia peronii. The sequence goes on along the minus strand of JBCEWB010797487.1, from coordinate 17,270 downwards.
GACCACGAAAGATCAACACATTCAGACAAAGGAGTATTTCAGATGGATGAAATGGCAGATTGGTCGACCTCTGCCAACAACAAGCGAGCTGGGTAAGACAGAATAATTTTAAAAAAAAAACACACACACACAAAAATTCTCGGTGGAACATTTTGCTTTTATTGTGTATTTTGACTTCATTTTGTTCTTCGGTAATGTGGGATACCAGATAATATATTCTGCTATGCTTGCAGTTCTGTTCGAGTACATGACATATTAGATCTAGGTCCATATTGCCCCAGTGTTACACAAAAATTATTTGACAAAAATGCAAAAAAAAGGTGAAAATCAGTTATTTGGTCAAGGAAACCAATTTCTTATTTGTTTACAATGCAGAATTTTGAATATTTATTGAAAGGAGAGGACTCCATAGTCCGTGGAGAAGAGAGACACAGCTCTCTCACTCCTATCAACAGATTGCAGTTTGACGCACATATTGTGAATGAGACTTTTTGTTATCAGATTACCTTTTAATTTGATTGCCTCACTGATTAATGCTTGTTTAGAATAATGCTCAAAACATAAACTTGGTGCATTCCATGTTAAATGGTCAAAATTCTTATTTTTTGGATTTGAAATTTCACTCCCTTCCACTGTCTTTCTTAAATGTATACACATTAAAGTATCAGACACCAGAAGATCAATTCAGTTATGACATCATTGTCCGTTCAACACTATGGCATAAACCTACATTTTTTCAACTTTTTGGGTTTTGTTTTTGAAGACTTATGCCCACAGCTGTATAAGACCTTCTGCAACTTATTGAAAAAGTTATGAATAACTTATTCATGACTTTTTCATTGTAACTGTGTCACAGTAACATTTCTGTTTCATAATATAAAGTTACATTTGAATGCTAACATTTGAATTAAGGCATGCATATTTCATTGAACGGCAAAGTGACACACATAACAAAATATACACAAAAGTTTGATTAATAACTGCAAAATGAGACAGGATTTTAAAAAATCCATTTATTTTAGAAATCAAAATGGATACCTTTATTGCTAACAAAAGGAATTTTTTAACTACTTCACTGCTAACAACAGCATGACTACATCCAATAAGGCTTATTTCATGTGCTTATTTTTATGTACATTTTGTTCCAAACTGATCACTAAGTCAGTCAACTGCTGTCACACATGCATATTTAACTCCGCCCACTCAGCTCCAGCTGACTGTAGACTAATAGGCGGCGGTTCTCTTCTTTGCCATGAGCAATCCACAGCATCGGCTGTTATTGAATGTTACGTGAAGACAATAACAGATTACATATATATATGCCTGGTTTGGAATCTAATTGCTACCTCTTGACATTCCCCGATCTATGGCATGCAGTATCCATCAAAAGAACCCACGTATTGATGTGAACCATCCTGGCCAGTGGTCGGAACATTAAAAGTGCTCTTGTACCTCCAGCTCTGTTTCCCCCGTCTAACTTTTCTAACATATATGCCAAGATCCTCAATCCGGTGATAATTAGAGATGAGAAGTGAGAGAGAAATAAAGAGGGTCTCTTGCGCCCAGGTCAAATGAGTGAGAAGTCGCGCAGGGTGATTTCGAGGCACAGTTGTTTTTTACCGTTTTTTTACTATTTTCCGACTTTGATAGCAAAATTTTTCTTTTTTCAGGTTAAAAAGGTTAAATTGTCGTTTTGTGAAAACAACAAAAATTTTAGTATCTTAGTTGGAAAGTGGTTAAAAACGACCGAAAACGGCATGACTTCTGACTCATTTGCCCTGGTTGCAAGACATATGGCCTACTCAACAAGTTTCGCATTGACCAGTGATCAAACTGTCAAGGGTTTAAGTGAGCTATAATTATGCGTGTATGAAAACTAAAGTAGTTTACGTATCTATTCGTTTACATACCAGATAGCTCACTTGTGCTCTCGTTATATGCCATTATTTGACCATGTATACATTTCTTTGTAGCCATGAGAAGTCAAATGGTGGATGTCTGATCTAAGAAGAATGATCAAAATCCACGTGGCCTGAGGGGTGATAGCTTACAGTTTACATTGAGATACTATAACATGGATGTCAATACACCCCTTTATGAAATGGCTTGGCCCATGGAGTTACGCTAGGATTATGGATGAATGTGTGGCAGAATGGTCTGTGTGTAGGAGGTGACAAACTTGACACCGATATGTTATTGACATGTACTTGTAAGTACAGCCCTTCTACCGATGACTAGTTTCAAGTATTATGTGTCAATAAAGGCTGGAGTTAGGGGAGGGATTGGAGGAAGCACATAGTCAGTTAGAGGTCCGATGTAGGTCTGCATTGCGCCATCTAGAAGGCAGGGTGGAGTCAGTGGTCGTTAGTCAAAAACGAAACAAAGCACTAATGCCAGCCATCCAGACTGGCAAGCCGACAGCTCGCCGCGGAGAGCTCAGCTTGCTTCGAGGCTTGTTCGCAGATCTAGAGTTAAAAATAAAATAATCTCAATCTAAGCTAAACAGAAACCCAGTAGGCCTATTTGGTTATAATTTGAATCCTAAAATAAAAATTTCTGATCAAATTGAATAGTTTCTTCAGCCAGAGTGCTGAGCTACTGTAAGTTCTGAAACAATTTCTTCACTGTCAAGCTACACTGTCTGCAACACCTTGATTTTTTTTTTTTATGGAGATGACAGTAGAATCTTGTGAAATTTCGTCATTGCCTTTCCTAATGCTTGTGGAGATCTAAAGAAGCCCTTCGTTCGTGGTTATCCAGAGGGCAAAGCTTTCAATTAATTTTTCTCTTTATTTTTTTGTTAAGCTGCAGCTCCGCAGTATCTTCCTTAATACATGTATTCCTTTTCTTTCTCAAATCTCAGTTGTTCTACTCTCTGATTCTCATTGCCTTCGAACCCAGCAGTATTTGCAGTTCTTTTTAGATATTTCCTTTGCCTTTCTGCATTTGGATCTGGGGTAAGAAAACCAAATATTTATGAATAACAATAAACATGCAAGGTGAAAAAAGTTTGTATGCCAGGCCAGTTTGAAAGTGCTTTAATTTTGGAAATTTTAATGAATTTGTTCACTTCATAGAATTTAAGGCACACAAATTGACCTGATCTTTATTAGACAATGTTTAGTTATTATCCCCCTGAGTACATCTTTTTTTTTAATTGATACAAAACTATCTGCAACACCTGTTCCACAATATATTTGAATATGAATATTTGTATATTATAACTAGAGGAGAACCCACGGCCTTCATGGGAGATCACCTAAATATAGGTCAAGCCAATACTACATGGCAAACGTGCGCGCCTCACCGTTGGTATTTTGGATGATTACATCTGAATGTTACTCCTAGAAAGCGTGTTTGATGTTTTGAGCATCTCATTCTATCAAACGTGCAGTTCAGATCAAATACTCTCATGAGTTTACTATTAAATTATTATCACTTTTTTAGAATAGCATCAAACAGAGTAATTTTTTTTCGCTTTATGTAAGTAGAAACACAGATCTTTATGCAACAATATTGTGTGCCAAATTTCATATGGATACATTCAGCAGTTTTTGAGTCCATAAGCCTTTTGTGGGTTTTGTTGCAGATTTATTGTAAAGATAAGAATCCATAGTATTGTAGATCTAATTTTAATTAAGTTATGAAAATCTCCAGTCTGTCTATTATTTTTTTTGGTTATCTTTTTAATTCCAAGAAAATGTCACAAATGTCAGTAATAGAAGAACTCACATTTGCTTTAATGACATACATAACATAAGAAAGAGTGATACACATAACAGACAATGGAGTTCTCCAAAACTGAATCAGGCAGTGAGTTCTGTTATAGTGTATTGTTTTCTATATGAAGATTCAAAAACAAACCTGTGTGATATATCTATGCTGTGAAGAAGTAAGGTATGGTAAAATAGATGGTTTAACAAACATTACACATAAGAAAAGTATTTTTTTAATTGCTTTTTTTCTTTCAATGGGCTCCAAATTCTGCTGCTTTTGGTCACATATACCTATTGTTAGAAGAAAAGGTCTCTCTGACAAAATTCCTGACCTGATTAAGTCTAATTACATAACTGAAGTCAGAGAAGTGACACACATAACACTAAAAAAGTGACACACATAACATTGAGTTTGAGCAATTTTTTGAGAAAACAGAAAGTATTGCAAGCATTGCACTGGGTTTTTTTGTGTGTACTTTTACATATATACTCTGTCATATTTAAGAATCAGATATTTTGATGTTATAAATTCAGAGAATTCCCAAATAAAAAAATTTAGCTTGTATGCCACACTTTAGCACTTTTTTCTCAGCAAAGCTGAACCATTACTCTAATAGTTAAAGGTGAAGATATAATATAAACATTCATAATTTTTATTCTAAATGCAATAGTTTCATTGTAATTAGGGAGAAATAGTGACACACATAACATGGAATTCACCACTTTCTTTTCTTTAGAATGCAGGAGCAGCATTCATTACTGTACCTTTCTGTGAGCTAAATCTGAAAAGACAGAGTTTGATATTGTTCAGATTAAGTTATTTTGCATATTCACCAGAACTATAATATGAGATGAAAGATTCAAGAATTATCAGAAGATGCCCCATTTGTTTTTTTGTAATAGTGCTTGTAATAATATCCATTTTTGTTTGTGTTTGTGCCTGTGCCAATACCTGTGAAATTTCGGAGGGTTAATCATTAAGATGATGAACAATGGAGTAGTATTATACAACATTCCTCCAAAAGTTCCATGGAGAATATAAGGTATATGGCTTGAGTTTTTCCAATCCTGTGTTCTTCTCTTAACTGCTTCACTGCTATGCCAATTTTGCAATCCTGTGCTAAGCATTGGGCACAGGGGATAGGATCCATCTCAACACTACTAACTCCCACCACAGTGCAGTGATGGAGTCAACAGGCAGTCAGAGGCACCAATTCTTATTCAGTGTTGGCAACTGTTAATATAGACAAACAGGGGGTCTTGGTTTTTTATTGCTCATCAATTTTCCTCTCATGGCCGCTATCAAAAGATTGTGCATATAGATGTGAAATGCGGCTCAGTGGTTGGCGCATCAGATTAAAGGGTTAGAGGTCTTGGTTGTGGTAAGCTAAGATGTTTTTTGTACATCCTTTGCACAGAAGAGACAACTTTTTGAAAGTGTCATGTACTGAGGTTAGCGGTGAAGTAGTTACACTACCCATTTTCTATCATTTAGTTTCAGATTCCATCATATATCTGAAATCAAAAGTGTCAGGGTTATGTGACTGAATCTTTGAATATTGTATTTCAAATTAATTAAAAGGGAGGCATTTATTAATGTGTGCAAAGAGTAAATAAATATCTACCTTGTTTGCACTATAAAAGATTATCAAAATGGTTTATGTAGATTTTTTTTTTAAAATGAAAGAAAATATGGCTCTTCAAGCTTACACTTGTTGGTTTGTACTATTTATATAATAATATAATAAAAATGCCAAAAAGATAAAAAAAAACAACTAAAAACAATGAGAACGATTCTGACCAACAAGCAAACAACACCAGCACAAAAAAAAAAAAAAAAGAATAATAAAAAATCCAATAAAACAGCTATAGCATGAAAAAGAACAGATTCTCTGTGAATGTGAAGTTGTCAGTCTCTTTTCATATTTACTGTGTGGAAAGCCATCAGAAAGCTCTTGCAAAACAATGTGATTTTCATTACTCAAAGAGCAGTAATAATACTGAGACAATAAAATTTCGGTTAATAACCTAAGAATTATTAGATGTTACTATATTCACACTTGTGTTTAAAAAACATGCACTTTATAATTTTATTTCAGTGGGACAAATCAGTTTCAAGAAGCTGTAAAGGCTGTTGCTGAAAAACGGTCCAATCCTTTCAAAATGCTTGTCAATGTCAAGACAAATGTTGGCAGGTGGAGATCATATGCATGTTCTCGCAGGGTTAGGAAACGTCAAAGTAAGTATGTAAAGTCAGGAATGTGTGTTACTGTTAGTAATGTGTCACAAAAGAAATGGAAAGCAGTTATGTTTTTGGAAATTGCGAATCATGGTCTTTGTTTTTTCATTTGGTTTGAATCTTTGTTTTCAAGTTGTGCTTGTTTGATAAATAACTTATTATTTTCAGGTAAGCAATAACTACATATGATCTTAAGAGTATTTGCCATGTATGCTGTGGAAACAATGGGTCATTTTTTATTTGTCATGAAAAGATTATTTGAAAATTGCAGTAATGAAACAATGAGATGAATGATGAACACATCGAGCATGGCAATGCTTTAGGTGTAAATCTAAAAATTTATAATCCCACCAGAGACAAGAGAAAATACAGAGATCTACTTTTCTGTTCCTCTTGATATTTTAATCGATTTATGAGGTTATGACTCAGATCATGACATCACAAGCTTTTTCAAAAGTTGATTTCTGCCAAGTGATTCAATTTGATGTCCTACATTCTATTAAAAAATTTGTACGACACAGACATTTTGTCAGATTTGACAAATTGCAGTCTAAACTTCAGTCTAAGCTGGTTTGAATTTAAAGCAGAGAAATCAGATTCTCTGTGAATGTGAAGTTGTCAGTCTCTTTTCATATTTACTATGTGGAAAGCCATCAGAAAGCTCTTGCAAAACAATGTGATTTTCATTACTCAAAGAGCAGTAATAATACTGAGACAATAGCCACTGTTGTTTTTAGTCTTCAGTCCCTGCCAAACATGACTAGTGTCATCAGTCTTTCATATTATTAAGATGTGAATCATACATGATAAATGTTGACTGGAACAAAAAATCTTGTAACAAAAAAAAAAACCGAACACTTTTTTATTTCAGAAAGGAAAAATATACAATGCTAAGTATTTCACAGGCTTCAGAACAAAATTTCATCTAGAGTTCATAATCTAAAATTCAAGTTACAAAAATAGTCTGCATTTTTGTTTTTGCTTCAAAACAGAACTCTCAGTTACTACTTTTTCAGGACTGAAAAGCTATACCTTAATAGAAAACAGAAGTCTCTCAATGTCATATATGATGAACAGAACTGTATCACAGCATCTGATAAAGTCTTACTGATTGATCTTTTCAATGATATGAAACATTTGCATAATTTCTGATAGATCATGAAAATATGAATTGAATGCACGTTTGATTCTCACTACAAAGGTATCAGGAAGGCTCATAAAATCCTGTTGAAGTGGATCCATAAAAGTATGTTTCTATTATCTTTGTGTTTCTCATGGCTGTTTGCATGTTTTTTAAATTTTTTGTGTGACCTTTTTGTGACAAATGAGGATGGACCTGTCTGTTAGATAGTAACAGGACTTAAATTCATTAGCCATGAAACAAAGATTTTTAGTAATTTAGAAAAAGAAAATTTTGTCAATAATTCAAAAAGGAAACTGTTAACACTGTATATGATGATTTCAGAAGTACATCAGGATAGGTAGAAGTACGTATTTTCACTTACAGTGATATTCAGTGCATATTTGTTTTTCTTAAGCTTTTCAATCCTAAAAAAGTAGGATTATCTCAGCTTTTTTTAAGAGGTTGCCTGTTTTTGCTGAGAATTTTTGTGGGTATTTGGAATTTGGAAATTTTGCCTGGACAGCGGCACGCAGCCTATTCTTTCATCGATTTTGAACTGCCAAGGGTTCTTTAATGTGCATTATGTACACATGGGACCTCCGAAATATATTCGCCTTTATCCGAGAAGGCTAGATGTCAGGCTTCCCTACACACAGGAAGCCAGGGGAGTCACTTAAAAAATACGGGATTTCGATCTTCGTGGCCTTCCATCCTCCGATGCAGGATCCGCAAGTCAATCCGGGCCTGTTTTCTCCGTGAACAGATACCAAACCACAGAGCCACAGTGCCGCCCATTCAGTGCATATCATTGTTTAATTTCTTTTTATAATGAAATCCCATCTTTACTTTTGACACAAGATGACAGTGACATTTCTTGTAATTTCATAATATTAATAAACCTTTATTGCATAAAATCTGCTAGGCCTAGTAATCACATTTTAATGTGGCTTTATGAAACATAACTTATATAAAAATGATATGAACATTAAAAAAAAACAAAAAAACACACATCTTCAAAATAGATAATCAATGAAGAGAAATATATTTGAATTTGTTAATATTAATACTAATTGTTCTTGTTTAATTATGACATGGCATAATTTAGATTTTTAAAAAAATTATCATGAGAACTAAAAGCAAACTTTACAATTATGCATAGCATAGCCTGTCTGTGTTTTTGATGCTGATGATGCTGTTTCAGCAGCATGTCTACAGATTCTTTCCTTCATACATTGTCATCTTTCTGTTCATTCTCCATTTGTGTGGAACCATCAGTTTTATGAAAGATCTCTTGACAAGTAATTATCATTTATGTAAGAAAATAATCGCACAGTATATGCTTATATTCTTTATTTCTGTTTGTTGTTCTTCAGAAAAAAAAAGAAAAGAAAAGAAAAGCTTATTCCTGATGTGATACAATCAGTTGGAAGATAATTCTGAGTTTACAACATAGTTCAAATGCTATTTATATAAGATTTACTTTGTATTTTTGTTGATAGAATTACAAATGAACTTTATCTTGCTAAGGAAGTCACTTTTTCTTCTTGAACATTTTGTCAAAGGCTAGAAACTGCTCTGTGAAATTTGATATTATATTTATCTGAGGACAAACATCATTCCTGGCTTTCACTGTTAGGATCTCAATCCCTAAAGAGTTTCCTTATGGTTTATTAATGCAATGATCAGTTTCTAAAAAGGTCCTATGTCTTGTCACTAAATATGTACTAATTATACCATTTACAAAACTTTCTATCTTCATTATCCCCATTCTGTCATGTTTATTCAAAATTCTTTATGTCATTTGTTATTCATATTTGTGTAATAATCATGGTAGGCGTATATATGAGGGGAGATATAGAAACAATTACACATATTTCATAGCAGCTGCTTGCTTAATATGAATAGGGCATAAACAGTTGTTGAAATCAGCAGTGTTGGGTGATTTCCTTTTATAAAAGGAAATTACGGTGATTTACTGGGTAAGATAGAGCTCACTTAAATTTTATAAAAATTTTAGTCTCATTCATCATGGAGCTGAGATGGAATACTATGAATCATCAACTAATTTACCATTCAACAACAATAACAGCATGCTAATAACTGACCTGTTATAGTGGATCACAGACTTTTTGTTTTGTTTTGTTTTTGTTTTCTTTTTCTTTTATATTTGTAGTAAGAGAATTGAAATGCAACAAGTCATTAAGTATATTTCCTTTTTAGCTCACTCATTTACAAGGAATACAGATTGAAACAATGTTATGGTATGCTTTGATATTGTTAATTGGTTACACAGTTATTATATGGCAGGTAAATAACCCTCCAACATATAAGGCCTATTTCTTAATTATTTCATACATTATTATGTTCTCTGTCATTCATTTATAGATGTTTTGTAACTTTATTGCAACGAATAATTAAAGGTGTAAAATTCAGTATGTAAAGATAAATTCCTCTTCTAAAGTAAATATAACATTACTATCAAGTGAGATACAGCAAGTCAAGGTGCAATTTGAGCTCCATATTTGGTTGAACAGTTCCTTTGATCTTTGTTAGTTTTTTGTGCTTTTAACTGAGTAAACAAACTGAAATTGGGGTTTTCACTGATCATACAATTTTTAATTTGTTGTGCTGAAAGACATTGAATATATATTATCATTACCAGGATTTATTTTCATATCATGGAACATTTAAGAACTGAGAACATATCCTGAATATTTGACATTTTTTTCTTCCAGTGCAATTCCTGTGTAACTTTATGTTATATGTTACTTGATCATTTAGATGTGATAATCCTTACTTTTCAGGAAGACTTAAACCACATTTTTTTTTTTTTTTGGAAATATCTTATTCCTGTTAATATATGTTTTAATATCTACCATGTCCTCATCTAGCAACATATGAAAAACATTTAAAAATGGGTATGTATTACTGCAAACTTCACAGTTGATATCATTAGTGTGATTAGAATATCAAAATTATTCATTCTGCACGCATGCCTTGCTTTGTTATGTGCTATTGAAGGATGTTGTAATGATACATCAGTGGCACACCATGCTCACTCTTATTTATTTCATGTACTGATTTATTCATATATTTTTTAATTGGTCAGTCTTGCTGCTACTTGTTTATTTTGTTTTTTACTCCTTTTTTTGTATTCCTCTAAAGTTATAATGTGTATACGATAATGAATGTCACTTCATTAGGTGTTTTGGCATGTAGTTGTGATATCAGTGTCAAACAGTGCTGATAGATGTTAGAGGACATTTTTTGTGCCTTCAGTTTTTGCAGCATTATGGAGTGATGCTGGTGATTTATTTTCTTTATTCTTATAAATCATTGACTCTACTGCCTTTTTTTTTTTTTTTGGACAATATGGCATTTTATCACAGGGTCTATTCGGAGTGAAGCTAAATTTTTATACACATTCTTGGTTTTCTTATTTGATAGAAAACACGCTTATTATTTGTACATTTCTTTACGCCCATGGAATGTCATTAAAGGATTCATTCATCTTCCCTTTTTATCCATTAATGGTATAGAATTTTATGTATCACCGAATGCGCTTGTAATGGGAAGGTATAATACACTGCATACTTGTCCTGAACAGGAGCTTTGAATAATTATGACCATTTATTAGTAATTTAATTCAAAATTTTTCATATTCTGTTCTACAGAAATGAGTGATACTGGTCAGTGAACAGTGTTTTTGTTGATAAGAATATCTTTACATACTCTTTCTATTTTTTTTTTTTTTAAAATCTTACGCAAATATCCATTGTGTCAATAGATATTCAAATTTATGCCATTTTCTAAAATTCCGGTTGTGAAAGGGTAAACTGAAAATAAATTAATGTCATGAAAACACACAGAACGAACAAATTTGAAGAATTTTTCATGTGTCATGATGTTCGTATGTACTTGTAGGAAATGTTTTCAGATTCAGTTCAAGCTATTTACAGTTTTTTTAAGCTTTGTTGCCACTAGGTATCTGACATAGTGTGAAACAGTGCAAGTAGTCATTTGCTCTAAGTCCAGACAGTGTTGCTTCATAAAGATTAAGAATAGATACTCGAGCTTATATTTATGTTTACCCTTTTATTGCGCTGTAAACTGCATGTGAAAACATATGAAATGTCCTTTGTACAAGTTATGCTTGGAAAGTTTCTTATTAGTGCTTCCAATTTCTTCTTTTCTCACATTCTTTTTTTTTCATTCTTTATCTTCTCTGGTTTAGTGCTTGGTTTGTCTTGGCCATATGCAACCTCATGGGTCATCTATCTCATTTTCTGGAGGAGACATTTCAAAAGTGCTATCATTTCAGTTACTTTGAATATTTAAACAGTTGCATGTTGCTGTTGAAGCCTCATTCTATACCACATTCTTTTCACCTGCACTAAATTATATCATATTATATCAGCAATAATAATATGATACATAGATACATATGATACAAGTAGGCCTATTATATTTTTTTTTAAATGCATTGTAGACAACATAAAATTTTGAATTTTTGTTTTTAATCTAAATTCCTGACACATTTTAAACAAAGATGCTTGATGATAGACTCAGCATCATCATGCATAGATTCTATTTTCAGGAATTCTGTTGAAGATGGGAAACACATAAGATTCCAATACAATATAAAACACTCTAAATTTCAGACCAAAATTGTTGTGCTTACTTTTTCAATGAGTTTTTTTAGAAAATAGAATCGTTTTGAAGTTTGCTCTCCTTGACAAACAGTAAATGATAATTTTCAAATAGTCATTTTATTTGCTGAAGTGACTGAGTTCACAGAATGTATGACTTCAGATGTTTTACTTCTACATTATAGCCGTTGCTGCATTTATTTAATGCCCACCCCAGGAGTCATGAAAAGAGTTTTAGATGACTGAAGAGCTGTAACTCTTCAGTAAACTTTAAATAGTACTTGTTGCACTTTATTTGTAGCAGTTTGTTATTAAATGCAATTGTCAAAAGAGTGTTATTGTTGAAATTGATCAAGTTACGACTGCAGATAATTTTAGTTTTCCTGGACTGTGAAGTCTCTAATGGAATATTATAGTGTGTGATGATAATTTGAGGCACAAGAAGTTAAAATCATAATTTTGCCACATTGAAGTTGTGAAATCTGGTTTTGATACAGGAACAGTCAATATACTTTCCTGCATGGTGATTTTTATACTGGGTGTAGACAATATTTCCCCAGGAAAGATTTGGTAACATATGAGGTGAGGCATACCAGTCACTCCTTACCCACTCACAGCTGCAATGACCTGGTGGAATAAGCTTAGTTTCTGTAGGTACATGAATGTGGTGGGTAGTGAATGATACTATTAAAAAGTTGATTTTTGTTGCTATGGATAGTTGGTTGGCTTTACAGCATGTTTTCCTCTCTTTTTTTGTGTCTAATCTCTAGCATAGTGTCAGTATCCTTTTGTGAAACTCATGGAAGTCTCCTCTGTGCTCAAGTCAGGATTTAAAACTTCCTTATCAAGGATTGTGGGGCATCTACATCTATACAGTTTTGTTGAGCTGACAGCAAACCTGGATTGCCTTTGTGTAGCTGCCTTTGCATAGGATGAAAGGCTTAAATTGTCTGTAGCTCAATTGTTAACTCTGTTGCTGCATTTTTCTTTTAATTTTAATTTTGCAGAACTCTGGAAAGAGTGAAAGAAGTGGAATAAACAACAACAACAAAAAATAGAGAGGTACAATATTTCCAGCTTGGGCCAGCTATTGAGGGAGTGAGAAGCAGGTCTTGAAATCTGGTTTTTGCTAAAAAGAAATTCGATTTTGGGCTTTTGCTTACTTATGCCTTTTGCAAAAATGGTATAAACAAATTGATATGTCCATACTGAGGTCTTGAAAGGGTGGTCATTGAATGGTTGGCCGGCACTGCTAACATGCAGATCCTGGCTCAGCCGGGGCCTGATTTTTAATGATAGATGGACAATATTTTGCATTCTAAGGGCAGATGGTGAACAAAAGAATTATAATCTCCGCCACCAATATCGGGAGCTCCAGTGCCGGGAATGGACACTGGCTGACCACTGGAGATCCTGACCACACTGAAAATCAGCGAAAATTTTCACTAGAACCTCTAAAATGAAGTTCCCATGGCTTAATGAGAGCATGATTTGCGCTATTGCTGCTGTTTCAGAGTACGGTAGTGCACTGTCTGTCTCAGCAAGGGTCAAGACATTTTAATTTCTGACCAACAAAGACGTGGTGACCATATATAGGTCTCCCAGACTCCCTGAAATTACTCTGCGGCAGCCTGTTAAGAAGTGATAGGGGTAAGGGAGCAAAAATTAATAAAAAAACATGAGCAAGAGCCCAGTAAAAGGCAAAATAAGTAAGAGGAATCATGGAGAGAACTTAAGAATGTGAAACAATCATGTTTTGAATTTGAAAGTTCGATATAAAAGCTTCTTTTGAGTATTTCTCTCGTTGAAAATACTTAAAATGTGTTTTTCTCAAAATGACGTTTTTCAGCATAAATTTGCGACCTACTTTTTAAATTTTGCTTCAGTTATCATGAAATTTGGCATGAATGGAACAAAACAATGTAAAATTTTTGTCAGAAGAAATTTTCAATATCATTTTAAGTTTCTGAGAGATTAGAGATTTTAGAGTTAGAGGTCAGATTTTTTAAGAATCGGTGACATTTATACATACTATTTTTTAAAAAATTATGGAGAATCTTTATCACTTTATCACATTTAGATTTTGAACTGAAAAATGTATACATTATGCAAAATTTCAGGCAAATTGATTGAAAAATAAAAATCCTATTTATAGTAAACTTATACAATATAAGGTAACAAAATCCAAGATGGCGGCCATTGCTATGGCAACCATGAATGATTTCAAATATGTTTTTTATTGTTTTTCTCAAATTTGAGCATGCTGAAACCAATCATAATGATTAAAATCATCTTCCCACAGCAGTTTCCAAAATGACTCTCAGGACCCCCCCTGTATTGATGATATAGTTTTCAAACTAATGGTTTATCCATGGCTGAAGTCATTGGGGGACTATGTTTAGTATGCTTGACAGTGAGCACAGGGCCACTTACTGGGTACATATGCTTTTTGTTTATTCACTGTCACTGTATGTGAAACTGAAATCCACTTGTTTCTTTAGTCTATCCCACACTTCTTTGGTTGACCCATTTAACTGGGTTGATGTGCTCAGTCAAAGTATTTCTTTATATTGTTTATGTTATGTTATGTATTTATTTGTTTATTTATTAATTTATTTTTTAATTTATTTTTGTTACCCCACTATGCTGGTAGTATGCTTGTATACACATCTGTTTTTTTTAATGATTTTAAACTTACAAAGGATACCCTGTGAGGTTCAGTAATAAGCATTTGTTCTCATAGCATAACATGCTCTGACATTTTCCCTGTTTCTTAAGGCTGACAACAGTATTTTTTGTTCAAAATGATGATCAAATTGAGTATTCGCTTGAGTAAAAGACCCAATTAAATGTTAAATAGATGTCACTGTATTTCACAAAGGGCTCTTTCTCATTGCATTTATTCCTAAAGTAGTCTACCATCTCCTAGATTGGGATTTGTATACTGTAAGAGGCCAAAAGTCCTGGGAAGCTATTACCATCATATCTGGTGGACAAACCCTCTTATTTTATGGATACTGTATGAAATCTCTTCTCAGCACTGATTGAGAGCATCTAGAGTGTCTTCCTGCAGGACTCATTGTTATCTCTTGTGAATTAACGGAAAATCCAAATAGATAACGAGTTGATCATAGACTTGACCTGTTAGTGTTAGGTTGAAGTGTGCTACAAACTAGGCTGTCGAACATAACAATGACATCTGCATTGATTTTCAATGTGTACATCACGTGTACAAGTATTGATTCCTCGGGGGTAACTAATTTGCTGGGCTCTGAGGTAGTTTTTAAGGCATCAAATATTTTCTGTCCTTTACTTTCCTATTGGAAAACAGTGGTTCCCAAAGAAGTTACAGTAAACCTATCAATAGCTTGTCTGATAGTATATGTAAAAGTCATTATATCTTTCAAAGTTTGTACCTGGAACTTCATGTACCCAACATTTGTGTCAGATACTTCAAGATAAGCATCATCCAATAGTTTTTTTACCTCTGAATTATGAATATGCCTGACAGAATTTTCAACATCTTCTCCATAAAATCTTCATCACTTTTAATTTTCTTTAAAACCTGTAAGTTTGGTGGAATAAAAAGAAAGAGAGAAAGAATTATTTTGTTTGAGATGTTCTTTACAAATTAAAATTTTCCCAGCCTGAAATCTGGTGGTCTTAAAGTGCAGCAACCATGACACTGAGCTTGTCTTCTCTAGGCAGGAGTTACAAAGTGGCTTCTCCTATTGGGCTATCAAAGTGATATCACGTAAACTTGGTTTTAGGATGAGTGGGAAATACATGAAGACAAACACTCATGTGGGTTGGAGAGCAATTGCACTTATTTTTTAAAAAAAAAGGTATTGCCATCCAATGGCACTTCATGAAAGATTCGCACACAAACGACATTTTGAAAATTTTTTTTTTTTTATGTCAGTGGGCATGTGTGGGCGCGTATATTTGTATGAAAGGTCACCATGCTTCTTTTTTTTTTCCCCTTCAGACTCAGAAAATATCTAAATCAAATAACCCTATGTGTTTGGTGAATGGCTCTTCAGATTCAGGGTCGATAATGATATCTCAGTTGCCACCTTGAGTCAGCCTGGTTTGTTTCTGGTTTATTGTTCCACCGTGACTGTCAGTGCCAGAACTGAGTTTTTTTTGTGTTTTTTTTTGATGGACCGAGCTCTCTGTTCAAGGAATTTATGACTGCTCTGACGTTTGCTCATTTCTTTTGCTATCCATATATGTTGTCACATTCCAACTTTCTATTTTAGATGTCTTATTCCTCTCTTTTCGTGGATTTGATGAGCAAGAAGATAAAGACAGCAAGAGTGAGGAAGACGAAATAATGATGAAATTTTCTCAGCCTCTGTGTGTGTTTCTGTTTTGTAGTAGTGTTCGGTTAGTTTGACATAACTTTATTGCTTTTTTCTTTTGTTGCCCAGATTTCTTATTTTGCCCTTGATTTTCACCTTTTCTCATTAAGATGGCTTTACTTTGAGGTTACATTTATTTTGAATAAAAATATGGAGTATTTGAATGTCATTATAATTCGATCACTCAGAAAACTGAATCTTGAGTTACCAACTAGGTGCCAAAGATGTGATGTCCAAAATGATTGTTAAGCAATCTTGAATGGCCAGCGCAAAATCAGTGAGAACCTAGTCTGAACTATTGTGTTGAGAGGACTTATACCCAAATGAATATAGGAAGCTAATAACTGAATGAGGGAACAAAAGGTAATACTGTGTGAGCCCAGAAGATCAAGAATTGAATATAGTATAAAAAGAACTGAATGTACCCACACCATCAGAATGGAAATATACTCAAATGTTTTGCTAGTGTGATTTTACATTTGATTATTATCCATATAGGAGAAATCGTACCTGACATTAGCATAAAGAGTTGGACGACAGATATATGCCATGTATTTATGTATTACTTCTCTGCTGAAAATGGTTGTGAACCAGAATGATCACATCTGAAACACAACGTCGTGGGTACCCAGCTAAGTCACTGATATGTGCTGTATACATCTCATATTACCATGGCAGTGGCTGACCATGTTTAAGTGAAAACCATAGCTAGATCATTCTCACATTGTTAATAAAAATAGTACTTGTTCATCTGTCATACTGCTTTTCATTCTTTGGTATTGTCATTCCAGTTGGTGAGACTGAAGACAACACAAATAACAGGCAATTGTCATCAGGACTTGGACTCGATGACATTCATGAGGATTTTATTGATGGGAAAGCAGATGATCAAAAACTGATTAAAAGGAAATCTGAAATGTCGGGAGCTAGCAACCGGGCACTGATTCAATACTTTGCTAAACTAGGCCAGTCTGAAAAAGAAGATGAGACTGTTAATCTTGAATTTGTGGACACTTTAATCTCATCTGGTGCCGACATCAACTGCACTGACAAATATGGCCAAACAATTCTTCATGAGGTATGCATTATGTTTTAATAGCAAAAGACATCTATCTATCTATCTATCTATCTATCTATCTATCTATCTATCTATCTATCTATCTATCTATCTATCTATCT
>JBCEWB010797155.1:0-16405 GCA_039654565.1 Peronia peronii | reverse complement strand
TAGATAGATAGATAGATAGATAGATAGATAGATAGATAGATAGATAGATAGATAGATAGATAGATAGATAGATCGGTCGGTCGGTGGGTAGAAATATACGTACTTAAATAGGTAGGCAGATAGGTAGATAGATAGATAGGTAGGTAGGTAGGTAAGTACGTAGGTAGATAGACAAATAGGTATGTCGGCCGGTCAGTCGGTAGGTAGGTTGGTGAGTGGGTAGATGAAGGAGTGGATAGGCAGGTAGGTAGGTAGGATGGTATGTAGGTAAATAAATAGATGGGGATGGATAGGTAGGTAGGTAGATTGGTAGGTAGTAGTTAGGTAGGTAGGTAAATAAGTAGGAGGTAGATAAATAGGTAGGTAGGTAGTATTTAGGTTGGTATGTACGTAAATAGTAGCTAGGCAAGTAAATAAGAGGGTAGGTAGGTAGATGGATAGGTAGGTAGGTAGGTAGATAGATAGGTAGGTAGGCAGGTAGGTAGGTAGGTAGGTAGGTAGGCAGACAGGCAGGCAGGTAGGTAGGTAGGTAGGTAGGTAGGTAGGTAGGTAGGTAGGTAGGTAGGTAGGTAGGTAGGTAGGTAGGTAGGTGGGAGGTAGGTAGGTAGGTAGGTAGGCAGGTAGATATACAGAAAGGTAGATAGATCGAGCGATATTAATAGACAGGCAGACAAAGAGCTTTACTTCATACTTAAGCATTTATAAACACACATCGTTCTCTCAGATACCCCATTAAAACATGTCACACTTATACATACCGAGTTGTCCATTGACATGTTTCAGAGAAAGAAAAAATTGGATAGGGAGTTAGCCTTTGTCCTTTTTTACAATGCTTGTCATGTTGCTAGCAAAGGGAAGTAATTTTGACTAACAGAAAAAGGAGTCATTTATAAATAACAGTTTTCAATGTAAAATGCATCGATTTGAGAATACTGAGTATTGTCAGACAGTTGACTTAAATATAATTATTTTCTTGGAGAAATGTCCATATGCAAAAAAATAAATGATTAAAAATAAAGTTCATTGTGTTGAATATCGAGCAACCCTGACATGTTTTATGATATATGTATTTGTATTTTCTCCAGAACTGGAAAATGGACGTACAAAATCAAATTTCCAATATTTCTAGAAATTTGGTAAGTGTGAAACCCCACCTAAGAGTTTATTCTGCTATTTTGTTACCTACTGAAACAGAATTCGCTCTTTTCAGTATGATAATCGTACTTGCGTTTAATTGTGGTTTGCTGCCCATGTAATCTCGTTGTATACGAATAAAATCCTGTTTTATGTTACACTGTTCCCTTGCAACGAATTTAACGTATCCGATAAGCAGTATGCAAGATCTAGTGAATCAGCCTTAACGAGACAGGTTTGATTCAAAATAAGTTGTCATCTAATTCAACGCTTAATGCCACTGAAACAAGAGATGAAAATGGAATAATATTCTATGTTGTTAAAAAGAGATGCAAAGATGTTCTTATTCAACACAGCCCAGCCTAGTACTGTTATGATTTTACAAATCTCATGAACATTATATTATGTTCCTTGTCTTAATGTTTAGAAAACAGAAGCATTTACTTTTATGTCGTTACAGAACAGCTCCTTACAAACCTACCCACACCCAGAGGTAGGGACAGAGCTGAGATCAGCTGCCACTTTGCTCGCTGAGTGGGAACTGGAGAGTCAGATGCTCAAACAGAAGAGAAAAGATGATCGAGGCATGCAGCTAGGGCTGTCTAGAAATATACGAGAGGCCTAATATGTCTTATTTGTCATTATGGTAAAAGATGGTTCCAAAGCAGAGGTGAGAAGATTTTTTTTGGAGGGGGGGGCGGAAGATTTGTTTGTTTGTTTTTTGTTTGTTTTGTTATTGTTGTTGTTTTTATTTTATTTTATTTTTGTCATTTTAAAAAAAACATTGTTTCTTTCTCTGCTTCTTTATTTTTGTTTGCTTGGTTTGGTTTGGTTTGGTTTGGCTTGGGTTTTTTTTTCTTGTTTATTTGTTTATTTGTTAGTTTTTTGTTTTGCTTTTTGCTCTGTGTTTTAAAACATATTTATTATATGTTCCCGTGTAAGAATGAGCGTGAGTAAAAAGAGTATGTTTGTGTGTGAGAGAGAGAGAGAGAGTATGGGGAGAGAAAGAAAGAGTACTATAAGTGTGCATTTAGGTTCACATTGTAAAACAACAGCGTAAAAATCAACGCTTTGGTAGGCTATCAGCATTTGTATATTAACACATTTCTTTCTCAAGATAATTTTAGCGAATGTTATAGATATACCATTCGCTTTCTGAAATACTGACTCCGTCTTAATTTGAACACACATATGAAGAGAGTTGTTCACAGCTGAAAGCATCTGTTGATGCATAAGTGCAGAAGATCTGAACTTATGGTTAGGCAACATACGTGTGATGTCAAGCACGGTGGTTTATGTTCTCTGTCACACTGAGAACATAAAGAACAACAGTGCAATTTCAGAAAAACAGACTTATTAATATTGGTCTTTCAGAGATGCAACAAACTGATTTCCTTTGCTCAACCTATATCCAAGGACTATGTCTTGAATAGCTATTCTTTTTGCATCACAGTCGAAAGGATAGAATTTATATTATATGAGACATGTTTCAAAGTTCATAGGGTCATACCAGTTGATGTACTTAATCCTCCAATTTTTTAGCTTTCAAATCAGATAATGTGATTAGACTCAACAGTCTTAGGAGACTTTAACAAACACCAGGAAAATTAACTCCTCGAAGAAGAAGATTTGAAAAAAAAATGATCGTTTCTATTTAGCAAAATTCATTGGCTCAGGGAAGTCGATAGGTTTGATTACCTGGGCAGTGTAGTCAGTGAAAAAGGGGGGGGTGGGGGATGGGGGTGGGGGGCGCAGACGAAGACATCAAATACCGAATCAACAAAGCAAGACACGCTTTTAACACCCTGCGACAATTCTGGAGATCAAGAGCTCTCACTTATTCAACACCAACGTGAAATCTGTCCGACTGTGTGGTTCAGAAACATGACGGATAACAAAGACTAACACCAACAAGGTACAGACATTTACCAACTGATGTCTCAGAAACATCCTCAACATCAGGTGGCCAGAAGTCGTCTCCAAGGGGCAACTGAAGGATAGGACGAGATAAGCCCCAATTGAAAGTGATATAAAGAAATGGAACTGAGGTTGGACCGGCCATACGCTACGAAAGCCTGATCCAATGTCAACAGGCAGGCTCTAGACAGGAATTCACAAGGAAAGAGGACTGACCGAAACAGACCTGGCGCAGGAATATCAACGCTGAAGTTGAAGGCCGTCGGAATGACGTGGGCCGAGCTGGGGATGAGATAACGTCGCGCTGAAGGTTGAAATCAATACCGAGCTGGGAAGGGCCTGCCTGAATCGTGTGCGCTGGAGGAGTGTTGTGGGGCACTATGTTCCTCAAGGAATCAACAGGCAGAAAAAGAAGAAGAAAAAAGAAGAAAAAGAACAAGAAGAACAAGAAGGTTCATTGGTTGGCTTGAAGCCTTCATGGGTTAACGAGTCACTCATTTGTTCTCTAAAAATCTTGACTTTCATGATGAAGCATCACTTGTTGTGGCAGAAATATGTGAATTGTCGTCGACAGAGTGAGGTAGACCTGTGATGCAGACATGTTCACTTGTGTTTCATAATAAAAGTGTTGGACGATGTTTTTTTTTTCAAAATTGAGAATGATATAGAAACGTACAAATAAAAGAGGGCTCAGACATATTACATTTGTTTTCTTTATTTGGTTTACTAAAAGCTGAGATGATAAATTTTATGACGTTCTCATAGTAAAATTATTAAGAATATCCTCATGGCGCCTTTTGATTTTGTCTTTACTACAGATGCCGTGCTCAGATATCAAAGCCAGTCCACTTCATGGATTATCTTTGCTGCTGGCAAAGGGAACACGTATAATTGAAAGAACTACTTATGTAATTTCATGAATCAAACATGGATCATCATTCTTACCTCAAGATATTCTTTGGAAAGGAATGTTATTCTGGGACATGTTCAGAATTGAATGTATAAAATAAAATTGATGCTTTCTTTATTGTTTATTAAATTTTTGATTTGATTTTACTTCTTCAGAATCTGAGGTTTCTTCTAGTTTATAAACTGTTGTTGATGGAATGAGTGGGCTTATGTTCTGTACGTTGTCTTTCGTTGCCCCTTGCATAGTTCAACTCTTTTTATTTGTGTTCAGTTTTGTTTTATGTTTTCTTTCTTTCACAAATAGGGGGCCATAATTTACTCCCGGCATTCGCATGTAATCTGTAATCACTTAACATTATTGAGGGAAAATGTTCTAGTTATAGTTGAATATTCGTATTCGATTCTTCAGAAACCGAACTGAATTGAATCCTCAATATTCACGACAAAGCTAAGTTTGCTTTTTCCATAAAGTGCTTTTTATTTGGGGGGAGGGGGGGGATTCGTGTGTGTGTAGTTTTGAAATTTATTTCTCTTTTAGTTTTGTTTTGACTCTCTGTCTATTGATAATTTTTGTTGTTGATGTTTAAATATTGTTTATAAGTTGATGTTGTTGTTTGTGTTAATTGTGTAGTTTATTTTGATATCCTTATGTGGTGATAGTGGTGGTGGTGGCGGTGCTAGTGGTCGTGGTCGTGGTAGTGGAGATGATGATGATGATGGTGGTGGTGGAGTTGTAGTGATGATGATGGTAATATCGGTGATGGTGTTTGTGGTAGTAAGTCCTGGAGCTATTGTTCAGTTGACAGGGTTTAATAATAATTATATGTGTAGTAATCGCAATCCTCTCCAATTGAGGCGAGTAAAAGGAAAAGTACATACAACACATTTCACACCTTTTGAAGCAAGGTCGAGAAAGGCTCAATAAAAAACAGAATAAAGAAGATTAAAAGAATCAGTGAGAGCATAACGGGCAAAATTTAAGTCTGAATCATCTTAGAATGTAAGATTAGAAGTAACTGAACTGGCACAATCATGATCTCATTAAAAAAATTTTTTTTTAATGAACTTGAAAAGTCTCTTTTCAGGATAAATTCTCTGAAAGCGGTCTTCAGTGCACTTCATTTTAAATCAAATGTCTTCAGATGTTGCAGTTGCTCTATTTAATGCTAAATCCATAGTAATGTCAGTTGGGAAGACTGTGTGACTTAATCTTGGGATAAAAATTATTAAGACGATAATCCCCACAAAGGTGATAGGTGCGATGATGAAGAAATATTAACTCATTTGAAAGAATTTCCTCAATATATATATATATTTTTAATTTTTGCCGACGATCCTGTCAAATTACGTCTGCCTTTTCATGAAACTGTTGAACTTTTAAACAGACTAAAAACTATTTGGCAATAAACAAAAATATTGCACATTATTATTTTCAAATCATTAACTTCAGATAAGTGTCACCTTTCCGTTTCTCGTTTAGCTAAATGGAATCGCGTATTGACAATCTGATATTTGTTTAGATGTTATGATAATAATAATAATAATAAGTACAATAATAATGACAATGACATTAATATAACAATAATAATAATAATAATAATAATGTCCACTTTTAGCTCTACGTCCTTTGCAATATATTTTTCAACCACGACAGACACAATGAGGCGCTCCCAGTTCCTGAAAAGCCAACAGGACGGTTGCCTGCTAGGGGTTAAAATTCTTACCAACTAGTGATAAAATTCTTTGTCCATAATTAATACTCATTTTGAGTTTCATCGAGATCGCAAAAGTGTGTAAAATGTCTTCCTAAAGACAAAATCGATTGTGATTTAATAGTGTAATCATGATTCCAAGGATGCCACATAGTGTCACCTATTCCTCAATCTTTGGTTATGACCCTCTGTAGATCCATCCTGCAAATTGCATCACGAATTTCTATGATAGAGAGGGCAGTTGAACTTTATTAGATAATTATACAGTTCATGTCACCCGGTATGCTTTCTACTATCTTGTTTTTTTTTCTTCCTCTATTATTTGTTTGCTAATTGTTGTTGTTGTTGGTGGTGGGGGTGGTGGTGGTGGTGGTGGAGGTGTCATTGTTGTCGTTTTTTTGTCGTTGTAGTGCTTGCTGTTATTGTTGTTGTTGTTTTGCTTTGTTTTTTATTTGTTTGTTTGTTTTTTGTTTTGTTTTATTTTGTTTTTTGGTCTTTGACACATCTTGGGTTAAGGAATAATAAATAAAATCAATAGAAACGGGTATTAGCATTAGATGGTGATTGCGGAGATGTATGAAAGTATGTCTTTTATTTTGAAAGAAAATTTCAACATAATTAAATTCAGACTCAGAGTAACATGTAATGTTGCTTAACAAGACCTCTAGGTGGATAGATACTCGTTTCGGATCTTGGTATAATTAGAAAGTTTTAACATACAGACAGTGAGGAAAACACATGTTAATATCACTGATAAAGTGCTTTCTTTAATGTAGGATCTTCAGTGCTCATCTTGTTGCTTATTTTGTTGGCAGTTATCGATCGTCTTTCTCTGTTTCGAGACGAAATGCTTTTGAATTTATTAAGGGAATTAGTGGATAGTGACGTAAATGTAGGAGTTAAAAACGAAATAAGAAAGTAAATCCAACAACGTATATTCTTGTAATTCCTACATCATTGTGCTGTAACTCATCACTCAGAACAAATTTTTTATTCTGACTTTGCATTCATCAAACAATTCCCTTCGTACACAGTAATATACATCTATCCTCCATTAAGAATCTTCACCTCAACAAGTGACTAAGCGTTCATAAAAAAATGACAGCGATCACGTTACATTTATGCTCGCAATCAGCTAGGACAGATCAGTTGACCTCATAAGATCAGGTTCAGGTTTTCACAGGGCCTTAGCTTATATGCCCAAATCAATATAATAACATAAAAACGAAAATGTCAATCCAAGTCTAGTCATGCAAAATGTGAGCAATGTAAAGCTCCACGTTCTAGCAAAAGACAGTGTGTCTCTAATAGAAAACTCTTAAATCCATATTGAAAGCACCACAATAGTTTCAATTCCTACGTAATGGGATGCCATAGATTTCAGTTGATTTGCGTTTGCTTGTTGCTGATTTTTGTTGTTATTATTTTTACAGGAAGGCTTAATTTCAGATGTGTGATAACCTGATTATAGTTGAGGTGTAGCTAAATAATGACAACCTTAGTTGGCTGTGTCTTTGTTTATGGGCCTCGATGTAGCTGTCGTGGCTTCTTCGTCCCATAGCTGCAGTTCATAACTGAACGCCATTTTTGTCAGCCTGAGGCATTCATATTCCATGTAGAGTCTTCTATGTCACAGGTTTTTAAATGGTATTTGAGCACATCTTTTAGTCGTAACTGTTGTCCACCTGACAGCCTGTTAAATTGCTTCAGCTCTCCATGGAAGATCTGCGAGAATAGACACTCGTGTAGGGACTCGATGAAGAGGTTAAGGAACTGACTGATCAAATTGATAGACTGTAGATTGAAATAAAAAATTCATACATCCATGTACATCTTACATCTATGTCACCAAAATAATGTTTTATGATTCTAAAACAAAGGGATGGCAAGAAAAAAAAAAGAAGTGGTGAGACAAAACGCTAAAGATAAAGGAGAATGATGATAAGGTAACAAAAAAAACAACATAACAATAGCAACTAACTATTATCATTGTTCTGTGAAAATGACAATTGTATTTACGCCAAAGTATAGCTGATATATCATGGCATTCATGAAACTGACGACTGTTAGATAATGTCAGGAAAAATATATGCCAGCAGAAATGCAATAGAATCATAAAACCTATCAAATGCTATGACAACTTTTTTCTCAATATATCAAAATTGCTGAAAATGAATTGTGTCATTATCATAGAACAGTGGCGATCTCAAAATCACATGACAGCAGAAAATAACAAAACTGAGTGTGCAATAAAGGAAAAATGTCAACTATTGAATAAATTGAGCAGGTCTTCAGTGGTCAAATCTAACGTGAAAGAAGGAACAGTGAACAGGTGGTGAATATCAAATACCGCTGACGATGAGCGAAATTTAATCTGCAATTTTCCAGCTGAGTTTGACAGCTGATCAGAATTGATAATTTAATTCAATTGTAAAAACTTGTGTTCAACAAGCACAGCAACTGTTGACTGAAAAAAAGAGGCACCTAACAAAAGAAAAAAGAACTTAAGCAAAAGAAAGAGTAATGACAGATCTAATACTCTTAAGGCAGTTCGGTTCGGTCAATAAAAATATTGAACAACGTTGTTTTGCTGTTGTTGTTGTTGTTGTTGTTGTTGTTGTTGTTGTTGTTGTTGTTGTTGTTGTTGTTGTTGTTGTTGTTGTTGTTGTTTCTATTTCCTCATCCAGAAAACCCATACTGCTGGCTTGCAATGAAGAACAATTGAATTATTTTTAAATGTTTATTTCATCGCAGTCATCTAGACTGTAGATCCACACCAGAGCCTTGATCAGCAGTTCTAAAGTTGGCTGAAACTGTAAAATATAAGAACTCCAGGACACAGTCAACGGAATTAGATGAAGAGACGACAGAGGAAAAAAAATAGGTGGACAATGTCAGAGAGTGGACGAGAGCGACAACGCAAATGTAGATAGGAACTGATAGAGATTGACAGAGGGAGTTTTCAAAACAAGCGTCCTCAGCGATGCCCCTGCTACAGCAGATTACGGAGACTCGTTGAACCCTGGTACAGAACCCAACAATAACAAGAACAACAGTGAATACCATTAGAACAACCAACAACAACTACAATAGCAAAAACAATCAACAGTAGTCAATATCATTCTGTTACTACTTCATGTTACTACCATTATACATGCACTGCTATCACCAGCAGCCTGGGGAGATGCTGTCCTGAAAGAACACTGTGGAAGCAAGGCCGTACTGAGGACGAGCGAACATTCGAGCACAGCAGAGCGGCTGCCATTCAGAAAAAAAGGGATCAGAGAAAACGTGGCTCATCCAGCCAGGAATCCATCCCGTGTAACGTTTGTGGACGATTTTGTGTTTCAACACTTGGCCTTAATTCGCACATGATATCTCATTTCGGCAAATGATATCCATACCTTCTCATACGAAGGAGACGACGGGAGAATCCAACAACCAGTGACCCATTAGAGAACCCAACAGTCTGGAGCTTATTACTATTGATGGAAATCATTGCTGCCTCTACTGATGCTCCAACGGTTACTATTTTACTGTGATTATAGGGTCACGTCTACTGCTGCAACCAGCCAACATAACGACAATGTCAAGACGTCAAGTCGTAAAGTTAAGACTGCAAGAACAGTGAGATGAAAGACTAACCCTACCCATATCAGAATCTTGCTCATACATATTTTTTTTTCAACATCAAAACTGTTGTCATTTTTAAAAAATAATATTATACTGAAATATGCAGATGGAATAATAATAACCGATGAAACAGTTTATTTAATGGGAGGGGGAAGTGGGGGGGGGGGGGGCGAGAGAAGATTTTTGAAACGTGGTTTTTGCTAAAAAAAAAAGAAAATAAAATAAAAAATGTAATAACTTGATATTGGGTTTTTGTTTTCTCTTAAAAGTTCTGCCTTTTCTGAATATGAAAATGGTATTAAAAAGGTGGATATGTCTATGCTAACGTATTAAACCCGCGATCGTTCAACGGATATGACGGCCTACCATCAACCGGGATTTTGCTCTGGTTGCTATAAGCAGTAGTAGATTATCGCTGGTGTTATGCATCGTTTGCCTGTAACTGATTAAATAGTATTTAAATAGTATTTTAATGCAAAGGATGCATAAAACCCTTGATCATTACCTCCTCTAACAATATTTTGAACACCAGTATCAGGAATGGACATTTGGTGATCACTGAGACGACATAGACTCTCTATCACGCAGAATACCACTGTAAACTTTCACCACATGAACCCTTACCTCCTTTTCTCTTTATCTCTGGTGCTTCAGAACATAAATGTGGACTATCTGCCATAGTAAAGGGCAAGACACTCTTTGTTGTGACAGAGAAAGATATGGAGGCCACATATGAGCCCTAAACAATCCGGAAGTGACTCCATGGAAGCCCTTATGGGATAGTATGTAGGGAATAAAATTCGACCCCCCAAAAAAATGAAAGGAAAGCCAGGAAAATGTTGTTGTTTTTTTAAAGCAAAACAAAACAAACAGATGTCATTTGAAAAAAAAAATATGCTTCAAGACTAAAAGCAGAATAAAAAACTTTCCAAGTCAAATTTTCTCTTTCAAAAACAAAAATCAACTAATTTTTCTCAAAACTCGAATTTTTGTCACTATTTTGCTAACTACTTTTTTACCTCCGGGTCGATTCTAAAAAAATTGACATACAGTATTTTTACAAGATCAGAAAAGATTTTGCGCGCTTTTCTTTTGGAGGAAAATAGTTTTTGTTATAAAAAGAAAAGGGCAGAATATACATTTCACTACATGGCATTTTCTAGAAAATATTTCTTTGCACATGAAGAGTTACAAATATGTAACCTCTCAGACAACGTGTCAGAACTGCGGATCAAAGCTCAGATTAGATGGCTGTGACAAAACAAATATTTAAAACAATTCATTTGCATTTCTATGCAAGCCAGCAGTATGGGTTTTCTGCATGAAAAACAACAACCACAATAACAACAACAACCGAAAAATAATATGCTGTTCAATAATTTTAATGACCGAACAACACTTTGCCAAACTTTCATCACCTTCCATTGATATTTGCCGGAGGAGATAGAATTCAAAGATAACCAATTCAGAGAAGTCAAATTCTAAGACCGTGGTGTTGTAGTCAGTTTTTGATGTTGTTGATGTTGTTGTTGTTGTAGTTGTTGTTGTTGTTATTGTTCTTGTTCTTATTTTTCACAGTTTTTCTCTAATTTCAATATGTCGAATCGATGGAAAGGGTTAAAATGGCTATCTGTAATAATAATAAAATCGTGTCCAGCACCTGCTCCCCCCCCTCCCCTCCTTATATATATAAGGTTTATATATATATATATATATCTTGGCAGTCATGCAGTAATTAACTGCACATAGCCGAACATCGATTCTTTTTGTGCACCTTTTTTGTGTATGAAATAAGAATTCGCTCCCTAATCAATGTGCATTCATAAACGTTATAGCACTGTGCACCAAATCAATAGGTTATTCTCTTTATCTCCATCTAATGTGGCAATTTAAAAGTACAACGACGAATATAACTGACAGTTTATGTTAATATGACATATGACCTGGGCACAAACCGCTGATCACAGAGAGCAGCTAGCAGGAGGGTTGGGAAGGATGGTCTTAGGAGTCAGAAAATGGGTGACAGGACAGAATATTTTCCATTAAAATCATCACGTGGTCAAATCATGCTCGCAGAATGTAAATCTGCTTGAAAACCCGATGGCCTTCCCCGCCAGAGTATAAAGTAAACACTCCTTGTCTTGCACAAGCCTTTTCTTGAGGTCTCACCTCACATTAACGACCTTGTTTCGATAGAATTGTAAGCCCTCATGAAATGTATTTTTTACACGATATAAATTAACACTTAACAATTAATTTTTTTTTAATGTTGATTTGTTGTTGTTGTTGTTGTTGTTGTTGTTGTTGTTGTTGTTGTTGTTGTTGTTGTTGTTGTTGTTGTTGTTGTTTTATAGGTGTCGTTTTTGTTCTTGTTATAATACGTGCTCAAGGAACGACAGTTTTAAAATAATAAATTTAAATAAATATCTATTATACATTTAAGTAGTCATGTCAGACTCATCCAGCTGATTGGTGGTTTTGTATGGAAACATCTTGCAGACAAAACAACAACAAAAATATTTTAGAACTACAGTATTGCTATGAAAAGGTCACTTGTCTAAAGCTTTGGTCATCATGGAATGCTATGCAGTTTTTGCTTCATCATGCTGATTTCGTCCAGACAAAGGCCATGTTAATTTAACTAGTTCCCTATTAATCTAATTCTCTTTCGTAGTGCCAAGTAGTGGAATTCAAGAACAGCGTATTCAGTTGGAAACCATTTGAGCAATACAGTCAACGTTGTCGTAACGGAATAAGTGAGGTTTTCAATATTTACCCTGAAGTCGGTAGCACATAATGCAGAATAAAACAACTCCGCAAGCTTGCCAATGTGAAGAAAGTGTGAGCAAAGCAAGGAAGAGACTGGATCCCAACCTACTAGAATATGTCTACAATGGAGAAGTAGCCATCAGTGGTATATCAGGACGACTGCCAGAATCACATAATGTGGCAGAGTTTCGGGATCACTTGATGAATAAAGAAGACATGGTCACTGAGGATGCCAGGCGATGGCAAGTGGGTAAGTAATATCTTTTTGTGAAGGGTCAGATAATATTACACTTGCAAGCTATTGAATAAAACATAATTATAGATTCTCCCAGATTTTCAAAGCAGGTCATTTAAACATGGCGGTGAAATGGGTGTCAAATAGTTGATTGAGATTGGCAACAGTTCTTCTGGCTTTCATAAAATATTTAACATGATTGCAAGTAATTACAAACTTTGATTTCTATCAGCCCGCTCAATTGTAAAATTTAATCTTTTGTAGACCAAACATGTGACGTAACACTTTCTTTTCATCATATCAATGCAATTCAACAGTGTTTATATATGCCTATTTTTTCCTTGTATATTGTAGTATGAGCTTCCCCAGACAGGTGGAAGAAAGAAAATTAATCATCCGAGAAAAATAAAATTTCGCCTTAAAGAGACTTACATTGTTTTATGTGCGGTATATTCATTCTGATAACATTCATCACAATAACAAATTTCCAACCCGCCTTGTAGAAGCCAATGGCGGCGTCCTTATTCGTTTCTCGCTTACCGTTTGCAACGTGTAGGTTAACTGGTCTTTTTTGTGTAAGAGAGAAGAGTGGGCATAATCTCCAACCATATATTTCCATCTTCTTGAGTATCGAGCAAGAATGTACATATTCCATTGTAAAAATTGCTTTTACACATCATTGCTTGAATCCTGGACTTTTTGACATGTCGCTCTCAGTGTGTCGAATTAAAAATGGACACCAAATCATTAATACCACCAGTAATCGCCCATAAATGCCGCCGAACCTTGATGCTGTGCTGTCTTCCCAGTCCTCTTTACCAACTGCACAAATCACTGTACAAGTGGGCACAAAAATGTCCCCATGAAATAAGTTTGCTGACGACATCGTATTCAGGGCCTGATTAACAACTAACATTAAGACGTATACGTATACAATAGAAAAATACAACAAGTGGCGTGACAACCATTTTCTTCACCTCAATGCCAAGAAAACGAAAGAATTAATCACTGATTCCAGAAAAAAATATATGTCTATCCATCTATTGAAATTAAAAGTTACTATGTCGAGCAAAGTTAGGAACTTATAAATATTTCGAAGTGCATGCTACTTCAAAATTGGACTGGCATGATTATCGTTCATTCCTCCACTCAAAGGTGAATGAGCGTCTACATTTTATTAGCAAACAAAAATTATTACATAGGGGCAACACCTTGATCAATATATTTTATAGATCCAGAATGCCGAGGTTTATAACGAATTGTTTTACAGCTTGGGTGTGAAATATCCACATGCATGACAAATATAGAATATATGGATATATACATATATCAAGAAAGTCAACAAAAGTGTGAAAAGAAAATCATGGGTACATTGATACTCTATACCAGAAGGCATGTATATCAATATTTAACATAATTTGGGATGCCCCATGCATCCACGCCATAATCAACTGAAATATTCCGAAAGAAATCTATGTTTGTTACGTGTACAAACTAACAGAAAGCGTTATATAATTCATTTCGGCTGTCAGCGACATGTTGTTAAGTGGCGGTGATATGTTTTGAATCTGTCCTGTTCTGATGTCAATCGTCTATTTTTGTCTATATGTATTTGAGTGTGAATATATCATAATATTGTACCTCATCAACTGGTAATGAAATTTCCGTTTGAGAACAAATGAGTTTTATCCTATCTTATTTTATCTATCGTATCTGGTCTTAGTTTATCCTATTTTACCTTACCTTGTCTTATCTGGTCTAAGTTTATCTTATTTACTAAATCTTAACTGGGCTGAAATACAGCTGATGCATTATAAACTATTTTCATAGCGCTGGGTATCAAGCTGAAAGTATATTCGAAAAAATACTAAAGACATGGATATCAATCGACGATCAAACACGAGAAAAAAACAGTTAAACATAGATTGTCTAATGCAGCTGTGTCCCTACTGATGTGTGTACATTCAAAACAGAATAATTGATGGCCACAAATAAGTAAAGAAAACAATGTAGACAACAAGCGAGAAAAATCAGTTACACTGCCCTTCACGTGCGGGATACTACAACAAGCCATGACCATCAAACATCGGCAGTTTCAGTCACGAAAGTTTGTGTAGAGCCGGGGATGACAACCAACCTAAGCAATGGGAGATCGTTTCGCAGATTATCTGCCCCTCCCAAAAGCGGTACCGCGTAAGGGGAGATCATTTTGACCAGCCAAATTACTTCCCTTTTCCAGCCAAAGAGGTCTATAGAAAACATTGCAAAGAGAAAAAATCCCTTTACACCTTGTCATTCGAAAGAGTGATCGCCCAAAAAATTGATAAAATTATAACAATAAGAAAGAAAAACATTCTCTTTACATCATAATTTTTTTTTTTTAATTTTCATGGTGTATGTCTCAAATAAAAAACGCAGAAGTGATTTTTTTCCCCTCTGTACACTGTTTGTCCAGTCCCTTTTGTTCCTGGTAAAGGGAAGTAACAGGGCTGAGCACAAAGATCTCCCATTGCCACTATGGCACCAATGCAGAATACAGATTGCCTCAATAGTCTGCATAGACTAACAGAATCACCATGGATGCCCTGTAATAACATCACGGCCTAGTACGTATGGTTGTGGCTCTCAGTGCTCAAATCTGAATACATTTAGCAAGGCATGCTCTTTGTATCATGAGGAACTACTTTTACCATCAGCTAAGTTTGCTAGGCATAAAAGATATAAACAAGCATTGTAAGCAAGAGAAAATTCACTTTTGTACCTTTCTTTTGAAATATGCACAGAGAAAAACTGTGAAAACATATATGATCGTGTCAGAAAGAAAACATTCTTACCGTTTCATATATTTTATATTCAAAATATTCAAGACGACAAAATGCCTCATTGTTCGCAGTATAAGACTAGTAAGGGCCAATTCATCTAAACTAAGCACACTCATCGCTTCCCCTGTCTTATAATCTATGACTTAAATTACACTGCGCACAGCGACTTGATTAAAGATAGCCTATACGACAAGGCATCAGATTTTTATTTCCAACAGGTAAACATGGTGTACCGCCAAGAGCTGGAAAATTGAAGGAGCTGCGTCACTTTGATGCCGGTTTCTTTGGCGTCAATCCCAAACAAGCAGATTGCATGGACCCTCAGCTCAGAATGCTACTTGAAGTTTCCTATGAAGCTATCATTGATTCTGGTTAGTGAGTTGGTTTCTCTGTCATCCTTTTCTTTATATCGATTTATTCCTGATATACTGCACTGTACATGATAAGTAAACATATTTATTTCACATTTGTGTTACATGTACAAAGATGGTTTTCCGTATTCTTAAACGTCTGAACAGGCCAAAGCCTTGAGAGCGTCAGAGGTTCCCGCACTGGCGTATTCGTGGGCGCATCGAGCAATGATGCCTATTACGCCTGGAGTATGGAGCCTGAGAAAGTAGTGGGCTACGCCATGCCTGGCTGTTCGAGATCGATGCTGGCCAACAGAATCTCTTATTTCTTTGATTTCAAAGGTGAGCATGCAATAATTTTAACTGAGAGTGACAGTTTTTAGATACAGTAATTTTAACGATGAGTGAAAGTTTACAGATCTAATAATTTTAAATATGAGTTTAAGTTCACAGACCCAGTAATATATGAAATGGCTAAGAGTTCACACACCCAACAGTATTCCCGAAGACATCGATTTCAAGCTCCGCCGGTACAGTTGACAGATGAAGCTTATGGATGAACTTAGATTTTCATACAGAAAGTCTTATCTCCCTGAGTTCAAAAGAAAGTCAATTTCAAGGACCAATTTCAGGGATGTCTGTTCCAAGCATCAGTATACTGTCAATTATTATCAGCAACAACAGCAACAAGAACTATTAACGTAATGAATGCATTGTAGGTATAAACTTTCAAAACTCTGAGGCCAGTATCAACAGCAATAACAGCACAGCGACAAATATAATTAAAACAAGAGAGAATTCATTCATTCACTGCCCAGTCCAGACAGACAAAAAGATAAGACAGGAGGGCAAATAGATAGATAGATAGATAGATAGATAGATAGATAGATAGATAGATAGATAGATAGATAGATAGATAGATAG
>JBCEWB010797044.1:0-16406 GCA_039654565.1 Peronia peronii | reverse complement strand
TTCTAACACGAGGGTCAAATTCTACGCTAACGCCGATTTTTTCCCCGCGGCGGCGGGGCTCCGTTGGCATTGCTATAAACATACTCTCCTGAATCTTTTGTCTAATTATAAAATATGGAATTCAGTACAAACAGCTTTCAATAAGGTGACCTTATAAGACTTAGACTTACTTGTGCTTAAGAATGAATTTTACATTGCGATATGCCATGGCAACCAAATATGTGCTGACAATAGTTCCAATGGCAAAAATGATGGCAGACTGGTATAGATCCATCTGATGAATGCGCCAGAATAACCCTGAAATAAAATACACCAATTATTGTGATTATAATTTGATTCTATATAGATCTAGAGTCAACCCGCCGGTTTCCGACCACTTAGGACATTACCAAAAAAACGTGCCGCAGTATTTCGGGCAATGACGTCAGAGTTGTAAAATTTGTTTCCAGGATCAGGCAATCATGTCTTCTGAAATATTAGGAGGTCATAAGGTAGAAATCTGAAGTTGATGGCTCAGTAACGATCATTTTGTGAACCCTACTTCACGACCCCAGCCCAACCACTGTGACTCATGCCGACCGCCAGCTTTCCTCACCCTGATTGGTTGTTTGTTTATATTAGCAACATGATTTTTTTTGTGTTTAAATGTTATCTCTGAGTGTGTTAGCAATGTTTTGTTATTTCCACTTTTATCTCACATAAAATGCTGTCTAGGGAACTATTATTCATCTGTTCCAACTCATCTTCATTCTCACTCTCATGTGTGTCACTTTTTCTCTTTTGTCCTCCCCCCATCCCTTCCCTTTCTCAAGCTGTCTTGCTTCTTTCAGCTTATCCCCCATCCTTCTAGATATGCGCATGCATGAAGGAAGCTTTCTTTTGAAAAGGAAGCCTTGGGTTTGCCCATTGTTGAATGTATTAACACTAAGGATAACTTAAGTAAATGTACCATTAAGGAGGAGAAAAGGTTAAGAAAACTAT
The DNA here is from genome assembly GCA_039654565.1 of Peronia peronii. NCBI lineage: Eukaryota > Metazoa > Mollusca > Gastropoda > Systellommatophora > Onchidiidae > Peronia > Peronia peronii. The sequence goes on along the minus strand of JBCEWB010797044.1, from coordinate 15,425 downwards.
TATTTTGACATTCAGATAGTGGTAACTAGGATGAAATGTTCCATTAGGAAGAAGAAAAAACCCAGAAAACGATTATACAGCACTGAAATTCAGGTCATGGTAAAGGGGGTGAAATGTACTATTAATAGAGAGAAGAAAAAAATCCAGAAATTTTTGCCAGATAGTGGTAGTGGGTCAAACTGTAGTGTCAGTAATTTTAATGAAGTAGTATTATTAGAATTTATAATGGCAGTGGGTATTGGGAAGAAAATTTGCAATGAATAGTGTGTTTAATGCAATAAAAAAGGGTGGTCGGACAAGAGCAAGATAGTAAAAATATCCCGCCAACATCCGATCACCTCTTCGTCATGCAGCATGACCAGATAATGGCCAATCTGGCATATTAAGATGGTTTCCCGCGCTTTCGCGATCGGGAATACCCCGGCTTCCATAAATAAACGGCCAACAATACGGTTAGACAACCTTAGCTGTGACCTTTGTCCTACTAAAAGTTGTGTTAAAAATGGCGGATGAACTCGCCTGGGTGTCGATTCCTGCAGATTGTGGTCGATCAACGGAACGAAAGTGAACGTAAATGCTTCAAAAAGACCGTTAAATAGGGTTGATTATTGTATACGGGAAACTAATCAACGAGATCATAGCAGATCATATGATTTGGCGATCGTAAACGAAAGTGGTCTGTTCGCGGAAGGCGTTCGGGCAGGGGCGAGCTACTTATTGCCGGCAAGTTATCAGTATTTTATAAAATTATTGTATTCCATCGTGACCATGGACTCCAAGATCAAATCTTGTTTAGAGGTACAAGATTATTTACGAGGGAGAGATAAGTAACGGGACCTTGTTGACTTGTTTGTGTGAAGTGCTGAGAATCTAGTCATCGAGTTGGACCCACATAGTATTTTGCCTTGTCGAGAAACTGCGAATGCCGCTTGTTAGTCTCACTTCCTGGTTGTAAGCTTACTTTCTGCGGGAAACCCCGTTGAGTTTGTCCCGAAATCTTGGTCAACTCTATTCGGTCCATGGCATCTAAGGGCTTTTTGCAAGCGCGCTTGGTCTAGTATCTATTAATAGTATGTCTATGCGTGGCACCAGTTGCAAAGATAACATTCTACTTCTCTTGTCTGTTAATTGCACAAAGAGACTAATGTGTGCTCGCCCATTTTGTCCTAAGAGGTGAAGTATATTCTGACCACCCTACAGTGCATTGTTTTGACAAAAAATCAGCTATTCAACTTTTTCCCCAAAGCGCCGCCATAGCACCACTCGCCATTTACATTCGCCGTTTTTTTTACATGTTTTGATTGCAGATACTGAATAATTCAACACTTCAGCTTTGATCAGGATCTAAAGGCAAAGGCAGGGTTGGCAAATCTTCCCGGAAAACCTGGGGTCTTCCCGGTTTTTAAATGAAATCCCGGGCTCCTGGAAATACACTGGAAATCCGGTCCTGGGTGCAAATTCCCAGAATTTTCTGTATCACAATCTATTTTTTTTTCCCTTCGTCCTCGTTCAAAGATAGCAATCAGCAGTATCAGCACTCGATAGAAGTGTTACATTATCCAACACTGAGAACCGGATCCTCATGCCACAGATTAGAAAGGGATACAATTTTCTGACTGAATGATGTGGCAAGCAAGTTCCTGGCATGAAAGAGCAAAACCAACTCGCAGATTCCGTGAAGTCATGGTCACATTCACTGGGAATCTTCTATGCGGTAATAGGCTATAGCCTAGTTACGAGAAAGGGCAACGGCAGCGACAGATTTTTTATTTTAGTATTTCAACTTGTACTGCACTAAAATTTACATGAATTTCGATGACCATATAGAGCTACCGATAGATTTATGGGTTTTAGAAGCCTATAACATTTAACGGTCTTTGGGTCCTTGTGGAATAACTTATATAATTTAAATCTAGATCTCTAAAAACTTTAGAGTCGAGCATTTCGCTGTTCTATCTGTGGTACAATTAATGTTGTAGTATAAGCGCTAAAGACACTGAACGGAGGCATCCTCACTATTTTTGACTGAATTAGGGCATTGGTCTAAAATCAGATTTATGACATGTCTAAGCTGGGCTGTCTTTTGTGAACTGAGATCAGGATATTTTGTATTCCATTGCGTTCTTTCATGCCGGTCTTGAGAAGAGAAGCCCCAACAATATATTTTCATCAGCACACTGTGTTGTCCTCTGTGACTCCAGGCTTTGATTATTCATGAGTTCCTTAACTTTAAAAAAAAAAATCATAATTGCAAAGCCTAAAAGAAAACGCAGTAGAAAAGAAAAGCCAATTCAGTGCATGTAATGTCAAATGGAAGAGTTTTATAAAGTATTCTGCCCAAGCAAGGGTTATGTATAAACTTGCCTTTCTATAATGCCAGTAGATCCGACAGCATGTTATGTCAAAAGATTGAAGTGTAAACTTTTGAAAGTCATCCTAGATAGCCGGAAAAATCCTGAATTTTGGTTCCTAAAATCTACGATTGGACCATCTCGGAGATGGCACTCCTTCTAAGATTTAAAAAGCAAAAACAAAACATGTATCCAAAAATAAAATACCATGATATACTAATAATGTCTAACAAGTTCATTGTAATTTCAACAAATATGTCTAACAGTTTTAGTAACCCGCCGAGATATCCGTCCCCAAGGCGGATGAAAAGCGTAAGGTATGTGCATGATGAATTTTATCAATTTGTAAAAGTATCGCTTTACGCTAAAGAGCTCCTGGTCTCTTGGGTGACTACTAGACTGAGATTTCTCTGGAAGGCATGGGCCAGTCTTTCACCAAGAGTTATTTTTGTTAATTATGTATGTAGCCACTCAATCCCAAGAGTGTAGGATTGTCTCTGCTTTAAATGTCTACCCTGTTTTTTAGTGATGAGGGGTTTTTTTTGTGGTAGAAATGTGGAAGTTGGAAATTTTGCCCGGACAATCATGTCTCCGCTATTCTCCATCCGACTTTGAACTGTCAAAGGTTCTTTATCGTGCATAACGTCCACGCGGCCCCTCCGAAATATATTCACCCTTATCCGAGATCGGGCTTCCCTACCCAAAAAGTTAGGGGACCCTTGCGTCAATGGAAAAAAAAAAAGTACATTCTAATCTTCGAATCCTCCCATCCCCCGATGATAGGATCGGAATTTGGAACCGGCGATGTCCAGTAAGTGCGGTTTCGCACAGTTGCAGACACCTAGCCACACGGCCACGACGACCCAAGAATTTGATCACAGGAGCAGCATCAGGCTTTCAAGACGGACTGTATCTATGTGACTTGCATACTTCACGCCACACTAGTTTAATAGAAAGAGCGCAATAATTAAGCGATTGTGTTTCTTAACTTTGGTAAGTTATGAATCAGTAGGGATTGTAGTGTAAGTTTGTGATCATATGGAAAGAAGTTGAACTGTTCTCCAACTCTGGCCCAGTAGGTGACATTCTAAAGATAGTAAAGGACATTAAAATGCTTATGCGGAAGACAAATGACCTAACTAAATGGCAGTTACTTTTCATCCTCTTCTATCCTGCCGTCGAAAGGTGAGTATTACAGATGTAAAATGGAATGATCACCTAGATCTAGGATCAGGAATTCTGGAGAAAGTTGTATAAGCTGTCTTAATTCAAACATTTTGTCGTCTTATTAGTCTTCTGCTTTACTGACCTAAGTGTTGAAGTGATTTTAGACGTCTGTAATAATGGTACAAATCCTTCGTAGTTGTGATTTTGCCACATAGAATTTATGTGATATTGCCGCCGATGAGATCCTTAGGCAAGTCTGACAGTGGGTGTTCCTATCTTCACCGTTGTTCGTTTCATATAGATACATGAAGATATGTTAGATTTATAGATAATTTAGTTGGAGTTAATATGAAACACAATTTCTATTGAATGCTCTTGAGCTATAAGATGGATTTTTCTCTTTTTGGGGGGATTGGAAGGATGAGGGGGGGAGGGGGGGGGGGGGAGAGAGGAGAAGAGTTGAAGTTATATGCCAAACAATGTACATGCCTTGGTTGCTAAATACGATTCGCTCTCCTACTTTTTTGTTCTCCCTTTGTCGTTCATTGATATTCATATTCCAGTTATTCTAGTTCTTATCATTTAGTTTAATCTCAATCTTTATGTTTTCATTCATGGGTTCTTCGCTCCAAATCTGTCACAGCTTCTTTGTTTACTGTCAGTTCTCTCTGATTCCTGTTTCTTCTACCCCCGCTTTGCCCACTCCCCACCTTCCTCTCTCTCTACTATCCCATTTTCATCCTAGGGTTGCTATAATAATGTTTTAAGCGGGCTTTGTTGTCCACAGCTGTTTTAAAAGCATGGCTTTTGGGAACTGATCTTGAAAACAGACCTGACATCTGATCTGTGGGGAATATGTCCAGCTAGATGTACAGTGAACTATTTCAGGGTCTGAGACCATAACATCCAAACAATTCAACTCAACACCACAGTTCGGTCTAGGTCTCAACGTCCAACAGCTATGGTATGTTGTTTTTGACAATGTAACTAGAATAGACTGGCTCATGATCGGCTGGGAGGCATTAATGATTTTAATTTCCCTTCATCTATTGTCCAGTTGTTGTTCATTACACGAACGCTTAGCCTTAAGCTTTCGGTAGACTTTAGTCCAGCTCTTAGGTCTTGTGTCATTTAATAGTGTCATTCGATTACTATGGATTGTTTGTTGTATCCTTAATACAGCTGTGTATACATTACTTCTTTACATTTTGGAGCTCATAAAGGATTTTCGATTTACCGAACTCCATTATTCCTTTTTGAAACATTTGCCTAGAGACTGGGACTCGCTAATTTTCCATGGGGAAGGAGATATGGGTGCTTTTTATCAAAGGGGAATATTGTCGTTTTGATGTTTTGCACAGACTGAAGCGATTTCCATGCTTACTAAAGCTGAGCATGTCGGCGCTCGTTAAATATCCAGCAAATCAAAGTTGTATGCAATTGTTGACGTCAGTGTCAGGTACTAGACAACTGGCCTGTGACAATCTGAACGATTAGTGACATTGAGAATAGTACTGCACGTTTGATGATAAAAGTGTGGCTATGGTGATGACATGGGAGAATGATACTGACAAAAATCAGTCCTTTGATTTCTACAGTATACTTATTTATTCTCTCTTGATCAAAGACTAGATCACTGTCCCTACACACAGCAGTTATAAATACAAGTTTACTGTTATTAACCACAATAGCACATGGTCATAAAAGTGTGTAAAACAGCATTGTGTTAGATGACAGAATGAACAAAAAATCGACACTATCCAGGTATCATTAATTTGGTTACCGTGTTGTTAGTAGTTGTTTATCATGCTTTTCAAAGACTACTGGTTTCTCACCTGCTTGGAAATGGAGCTGAGAGGAACATTCTTCTGTTGTACTTATATCGTCCTCTATTTGCATCTTTTTCATTTGTGGCAGCAAATTGTGAAAAAAAAAAAAGACGACAGATCTGCCCATGAAAGTTCCAATTCTATTTTTGTCGATGATTCTTTCTCTCTTTGGTATTCGTACTGATAGTCAGTATATCATCTCAACGCTCTTCATGTACAAATACACCTCGGTGGATTGTCTTGAACTGAAAGTGTCTAAATGTCATTAATTTCAGTTCTAATTTGCGCTCTAGGCCAGGTATCTGTATGCATTAAATGCACCGAGTGCCTTCTGCTATCATTCAAAGTAATCCATGCAGTGTTTGCGGATGCTTGCAACGTCAATGATGAACGCTTTTGGATCAACGAAGCTCAGTGGCTGCTTGATGGTTCAGTTCCATCATAAGGCCAAAAATGGTCATAGGAATAACCTGTAATAACTGTAATATCTTCAGAGATCATTATGTATGTATGTATAAGCTGATTCGTTTTAGGAATGTATTTTCAGCACACCCAGCAGGGAAATAAAATAATTTTTTACATAAAATACGTAACGGGATAAACTGACTGGAACAGAAATAGGACACCGTTCTTCTTATCGGAAGAGGAGGGAGGGGGAGGAAGAAAAGGGAGGGGGTTGGGGGGGTGGAGGCATATTCGGGAGAATTGATCAATTGGATATGGAAGACTAGGCGAATTAGACAATAGTTTTTTGGAGAAATCGAATTCATGTACTCCAAAAATATTAATTTATATGTATATTGAAAAAATTCACTGCCTAAGCGGAAAATATACAAGCTAGCAAACAGACAAAACAAAAGACAAAGCATAGTTGATGATTAATCGGAGCAACAACTGATTAAGTTCTAGAATTTGTTACAAAACGACTGGCTAGACACAATCTGCACGGACACGATAGAAACATCAGAGAATCATTTTGAAGGGATACAACAAACTTTGGAATAAGACTTACTCGCAAGGAGTGTTTGGCACGGCAGATATAATGGCCTAGATTGTTCTAAATTTTAAAAAAAATGCACAAAATATTTGGTACATTGGACAAATGCAAAAGATCGTTCGGTGCGACAAATCATGCAAAATGCAAAGATTGTTCAAAATTGCCGAAAATTTTTTAAAAACTGTTTTTCTTTCTATACTATGGTATTATAATCACGATATTTAGCGGCTGGGCACAAAAAAAAAAAAAAAAAAAAAAAGAAAAAAAAAAAAAACAACACACACAAAAAAAATGTTTTGAACATTTCAGATGTGAATTTTAAGATGAAAGTTACAACCAAAGCGTGTAGTGTTACATATCAGTTCAAAACTAACATTAATGTATGATTCTAGAAATAATACAAATCATCTTGGAAAAAAGGGAATTATGTATTTGTAACACTCAAAAGAATACTGGTGTGCGAAGGGGAGATAACATAAACATAACAAAGGTTGAGCAGTCCCATCATTGCTTGACGGAAACAAGTCGAGGAAATAAGAAATGTTCATTTTACAAGAAAACTATTCTCTGTTTCCAACAAAATGATACCAAATACTTTGTATTTCATAAGTTTCCTGTGAGTTCTGTTAAAGTTTTTGAAAATTTCGGGGACCGCGGAAATATGACTATTTTGGTTTAGTTTTATTTTATTTTCTGCGATGGCGCGCTTGCGTGACAAATTTTGTCGCCGTATATTCCAAATTTTCTATTTCACATACTTCTGACATTAAATACGAAACATTGTGTATATGGATAAATTCCGTGCCAGTATTATTATACGAGTGAGATAAAAATGGCGACCGTTGGTCCGTCAGTATATCGGTGAGATATAGAAAGAGAAATAATATTATTCCTATGTCTGGAATGTTTAAGTTTCTTTTCATTTGACTTCACCACAAAATAACGTAATTCTATGCTGTTTATGGCCACACTACCTGCTAGTTAAGACATGGCTAGATGCATTATTTTTGTAATTATTATTGGTCCCCTTTATGGAGCTAAACCGGGAGATCCCGTGGCATTGGTGATGATCACACCATCTTTCCCCGTCAATATCCATCATGTGCTAATGCTAGAGTTTCGGGACAGCTTTACTTGTGACTGTAGGACCCATGATGTTCCCAGCCCATGTCTGTCCGCCTTCCGATATCGTTTTGAAGTTTATAGAGTTGCTTGAGCGGTTCCCTGCTTTACTATATTATGACCATTCCATTGCACTTCAGCTGTCGCTATCTACTCTAGTCAAGTCTGTGTCATAGTCGGATAGGACGTTGGGTCATTTCTGTGGTTTGGCAACTAGCTGACAATAGGCCCTACTATGTGTGGGGCCCAGGATGAGGTGATGTACACGTTTGTGAATCCAGTGATTGTTTTGTAAACATTCCAGCAGAAAACTTGATACGGTCTACCAAATTTAGATGTGCTATGTTCATTTATTTCTGTTTAAATGTCTAAATCAGTGTCATTTATAGCAGGAATGTATCCAGTGTTACTGTGTGGAAATCACCACTGATGTCATTTACTTCATAAGAAATTTAACATTGACTGGACTGACAGAGCAATTTCTTACGTCACATCATAATTCACGATCCCTTTTGAAAAATCTCTGAAAGTACTTGACTGCTTTTATAAATCATATTCAGTCAAATCTGAGCGTCAGTGAGCGGATGTATTTGGTTCATTTTAAGAGTATACCAAAGGTAAAGGTAACTGTCTGGCTTAATATTCTCCACAACACACGAGTCAGTTACCTCTGTACACTCCCCAAAGTGCTAATGAATCATGCCGTAGCTTGCTGTTGTTGGTCATTATCCTTCCAGATTTAGAACCATGTCTATTTCGAAATATTTCCAGTCTTGTATATATACGGTTGTGACCGTTTTTCTCGTAACTTATTTGGCAATTAGTCATGCAACGGTTGTGACCGTTTTTCTCGTAACTTATTTGGCAATTAGTCATGCATAGGAAGTAGCTTATCGCTTATAAATAAATAAATAAATAAATAAATAAATAGAAAAAAATGCATGAGTCATAGCATAACTCATGAGTTTTGCTTGTTTGGAGGTCGGTAATATAGCCGTGGAATCATCGCTTACACATGGGTTTGTTATATGCTGTGGATATGTTTGAATGCTCATCATTCGTCAAATACAACTGTCTTCCATGGCCAGAGCATGTACACAAATGAGCATGTGAGCTACGAGTACAGTCCCCCGGTCATATCACCGATCTCAAACGTCACCTTATTATTTATGCACTGTATTTTAAACATTATAAAATTTTAATATTTAGGCCTTTGTTTATGTATATTAAAATGTTCACATTTGGTAAAGGCTGTTGTCGACGATGTCGATGATGCTACAGCATTCTCCATGCAACCTATCATGGAATTATTTCAGTACTCTGACTTTAACACTAAAAAAGAATTTCCTAGTGAAATTGGGACAGAAATCGAAGTTCCACGAAGCACAGTCCATTGCTCTAATCGATGACTAAGGCCGGAAATCCGGAACTATAGTGAATTTGTCCGTCTCGCAGCAGATATCTGACGAACGAAGAAAATGATCATAATATGTCCGCCAAAGTGTCGCCTTCTCTAGGATACGATATTCTGGGTAAAGGTAAATCTAGATAGTAAACATAGTTACTCAGAATAGAGCCTGTGATAATTGTTGTCTATTAAATAAAACACTGAAGTGGAATGTGTACGCGGAGACCCTTTGATGTGCTGAGTTTAGAGATGTATTTTTTGGGATCTGAGCACTATATAAAATGTGCGAAACGTAATTATTTCCCTCTCCTGAACAAATTTCAAAGCGAGTGCCGCCATGGACCAACGGTACCTCAATATCTGCCAGGATCATCGTCCTTTAGCCGTCAAAAATATACCCGGTCAGTCCGACTCTCTTCGAATAGTAGGTGACACGATCATCACGTCTTTCGTGTCTTTTATTTTTCATTTATTTTGACAGTGCTTTACTACAGGCCTTCCTTAGTTGCTATATTTTCGGTCCTGGTGAGCCAGATCTTTGACCGGAAATATTTCAGCTTCTATCAGTTCACAAAAGACAAAGCAGAACCAACCAATGGACAGTAGCCTTTCATCATGCTAACAATTTCGAAAGATCTCCACTGCTATAGTTTTACAATATCTAATAAGTATTGATTTGAAGTAGCTGTCTATTGACAGTCCTTGAGTTCTCTCTGTGGTTTGACTCTAAGTTTACGTGACGCGTCCTCAGTTCACGATTTCCATCCTGAATTGGAAAACAAGGCAAAAATCAAGGGTAACACTATCAAAACTATCACAAACAAAGAAAAATATTTTAGATTTTGGCTCCAGAGCTGACGTAAATGTGCCCTGTTGCTTATCTGGCCAAAATTTTCCCGATGTAACTCCGAGAACATGGCATTCCCAGTAATGATAGAGTTCTAATTTACTTCCCTACAAAATATTTCATTTGGTAACACAACTGCAGGTACATTTAGCATCAGTAGTTTGATAATTCAGTATCATAATTTCGAAGAATGATGTGTCGTTTGTAAAAACATAGGAGGGTTGAGAAATATGATCGTTTATCCATATCTTTCCGTGCCATTCCTGTCACAAATGCTACTGAATTTGTTGCATTCAGGTCTTTAGAACTAGCTCTTCCCAGCATGGAATTTCCCAACTAAAAAATTGTATTCTGTACTCGTGCAAATCCATCATGTGGCTGGCTTTTAGTCTGCCCTTGTATTGGGCAACCCAGCATAATAATCAGACTAGAGGGGCTTGTTCAATGAACATTTGCATGTAAATTTCTGCTGCTTTTTCTCTTTTCTGCATCAAAGCTCTATCAGCGACACATTGTCATGTATTCCATTTTCACTCAGCATTCTAGGTACCACTTCGCCATTGTTACATTGCTATTCTGAATTCACGTCAAAATTGGCAACAGTGTCCGCACGATGTTTTGCAGCCTTACAGAGAACAGTGTATGTCACAGTCTGTAGTAGAGAGATTAAGTAATTTCAAAGTTGCAGACGCATCAATCATTCTTCATTTTATGCACATCAAATTTTGTCGTTTGTTTATATGTAAATTGTTATTTGACAGTGCTTTATACTTACATCCTTTTCTGCTTCCCATTTTCGTTCGTCATAGATTCACACACATGACACGAATTAAGCAACACTTTGCATGTTTGATACTTTCTTTCTCTCTCTCTCTCTCTCTCTCTCTCATTCTTACTAAAAGTCCGCCCGTGCATAGAGAAGAGGAACCAGAGGAACAGAAAGGGCGGGAGAAGAGAGAGAAATTTAGAGAATTGAAAGAAAGGAGATGACAAAGAATGCAGAGAGAGAGAGAGAGAGAGAGAGAGAGAGAGAGAGAGAGAGAGAGAGAATGCTTTCAGACACTCTTTCTGGTATTTCAGTCATAGCTGCAATAATTATAATTCAGATACAAAGGTTTTTTGTTTCAGTTGTTTTCTGCACTGGTCAAAATGTATTTCCTAATGGACAAATAAACTATTCGCATTCGTATTCGTTTTCTCTTCTTTCTGGTCAGCCAGAAGTCTGAAGGAGATGACTATATACTCAGTAGGCAACGTTACTAATGGAATATGACAGAGATTGTTTGAGTCCGCACGACAGGGGGAGATAGACAATAATTCAGTTATGAATAATAGTTTTCAAGAGTACATCAAATTAGCAAAAATAGATATAGCTGTTCTGACATCCCTTAAAAAATGCACAATTTTCTACCCAGCTGTGCCTTCTCCAAGCATGCTCTGTCTAATAATAATAGAGAGTGTTTATATAGCGTTTATCCCCGTGCAGTACAGACTCTAAGCGCTTTACAATCTATTATTACAATCTAATAGCCAAGTTTGGTCACGAAGTCGCAGCGTCCATGTCAAAGCTACCTTCAGTTCTGCATGATAAGGTTTTGCCTTCTTTGGGGGAATCAGGGCAGGTTTAGATTCCATCGATTAGCGGCCTTACCCGTATTACTGGAGGCCAGAGCTTAACGCATCATGACAGTCACTTAAATGCCATTTTTGGGGGGGTTCAAGTTACCATCTCATAAGGTAGGGGAATTGATTTCCATTTTATTCTTTTAGTGTATACCAGTGTTTCGTTACTCTGTCTATCACTCCGTTCCCCGATTTGAAATATGTCACTTTTGTTGTTTTTCGTTGTTCATTATATTACGATAACGAAGCCGATATATCTGAGAATATACACTAAACAAAGTTTGAATACGAGTACGTCCGAGAAATTGCTCGCGTATCATTTTGGAAAATGTTGAATACCCAAACATCGAAGTACATTATAGTCCTTGCTTTTTCCCACATTTCATGGGGGACAACTAGTTCTTTTTTCTTCGGAAGCCTCAGACTTTTCTTGTCTTTTGTCACTCAAGAAAGTTTATTTTGCGTGATAATTATTGCCCTGAAACGTAAAAGACCGCAAAAGTGTCCGTCAGGACTAGATCATTATACTGAGTTGCTGCAATTGACTTAGTAGTCAGTGTATTCCTACCATTAGCATTTTAGAAAAAAGACGATGTGGAAAATATTCTTCTTATAAAAAGAATTAAAATGCAAAGAAAAATATACGCAAAGTCTAAACTCAACGAAACCAAAATACAAGGCAGGTATTAAGAAAACCCGAATTTCTCAAAAGTTGAAATTAACTACCTAAGCTTAATACTGTTTGCATTACCGCTCCTTAAATGAAATTATAGCAACATAGGGCACAGTTGCATTTGATTTTCAGATTCTGAATTATTATTCTACCATTAAGACATTGAAAAATATGCTCAAAGGCCTCCGCGTTTCCAGGAGGTTACAAACTTTAATAGAAAAGCGAATGACCGAAACTATGATCTTTTTTCCATTCCTCTTTTTTTGAATTGTCATTCTGCTTTTCACTGGTGTTCTTGGCAATGAAATAATACTGGTCTTTGTCTTTGATGATGTGAGTGTGATTTGAGTGGTCGCTCACGTCAGTACTGTAGAACTGTGTAACCGAGTCAGGGATGCCCCTTTAGTGGACATGAATTATACATTCATGTCCCGTTTGTGGGAAATTTGACTGGACGTGACAGTCAATCCTTTTTGTGTTTTATGGTCGTGTTTACGCTCTTTAGGGGAGGCACAGTTAGTCTCTCTCTCTCTCAGTTAGTCTTTTTCTCTTTCTCTCATTCAATCTCTTTCACTCATTCGTTCTTTATGCTGTCTCTCAAACACACACTCTCTCTCTCTCTGACACAGCATTTCTCTTTTTATTTCTCTCACTCTTTCTTTCTGTCTCCCTTCCGTTATTGAGCTGATGGGACAGTTGGAAGAAAATCGATGTATGAACTGTTCAGAAGGGAAATGTGCAACACAAAGGATGAAAATGACACAGATGGAAAGTAGTCCATTACTCTGAATTAGGCATTGAAATCTATCGCCCTGTTGTTGAAAAGTTTAACGCTTTCTTCATTCTTTTAGATCAGCCAAATTCCTTGGCCCTGAAAATGCCAGGCACCGCCATGTTGTAAATGGGTGGCAATGATAAGATGTCCCCAACTCCTAACTGTTCATCGCTATATTAATACTCGTCTTATTGACTAGATTTCGGAGTGCAGTTTTGGTCTTGCGATGTTTTCTTGCGAAGTTGAGGCGAGTTGATTGTCAGCTGCTTTGCGCAAAGACTCGGTCAATACAAGTTGCATTTGAAGGACTCTGCAAATAATATACACATCAGCGACAGCTTGCGACCTACATGACCATTTAGGTTTATGCTCTCAGTTCTTGAACCTGAAATAGTACCATTATGGAAACATGAAAGACATGCAGTTTAGTTTCATCGACGCTGTTAGGGTTAAATACTCAATACCGGTTGTACCATTAGAATAGCACAATATTGCACCAAGACTGCTTTTTGGCATTCATCAGCAAAAGTTAGACTAGTGGTTTGGTATAAACTTAGTCCCCAGTTTTTATCTTATCTTGGCGTTACGGATCATTTCTTGTCATATCTTAATGGCAGCATTTCTCAAGTATTCCATCTATGTGGATTGCTTTAGGTCAATTCGTTTCCACAGTTTCAATCATCATCTGGGCGTGGTTTGTTAAATATCCGTCCATGTTTGAAATAGAAGTACATTCTACCTTTTCTCGTGGAAAGCAGAATCCCACCGGGTATTGTCATTTTGATTCCTTTGATTCTGTCAAAGAGTAATCGCAATCTGATTTATTTGAGAATTAAACATGTCACTCTTTTATGTTTGGAAAAATTCACCTTAAACAAGTTTAAACTTTCTCTTACCTAAAATAATGTTAAATTGTAGATATAGTGCTCAGTATCCTTAATATTAGCGAACATAGTCTCCCTCATGGTGATTTCACCGAAAAAGGGAAAGACTTTTCTAAAGCAATTGCCATAGTGTGAACCGTAGTCTGGTTGATGGAATTTTGATAATGGTGCAAGGCCTATGATAAACTAATTGGTGATCCGTCTTTAGTAAATCGTGACAATCACAGTGTTTATCTGCGTACCTGACTACTAAAGAATTCGCTGTTTGGGACCAAACAGTGAAACAAAGGAGATGGAAAGTAGAGATAGTATTTCACCCCAATTCACATTGTATTTTGAAAATTTGATAATGGAGAGGTTTTCTTTCTATCTATCTTTTTTTTTTTTTTTTTGTCTTCAAAGCTGGATTCGAGCACCACCAGATTAAATTGTCTTTTGTAGTCAGGGTTTTACGGAGCTGGTCCATTATCTTTTGATTTTTGTGACCAGTACTGTTATATAAGGCATTTAATTATGGTAAAACTATTCACACTCGATAATACAGACTGATTTATCGTCGCTGGAAGGAAGATTTTAAGAGAGAAAGGAAGAGACATGCATATTGTAGTGTTATCTATAATAAATCTAATAGGCTTAATGCAGTTACTGAAAAATTGTTCAGTATACTGACTGTATTCTTTCGTCGAATGCTGGCATCAAATGTGATCATCGTGCCTACAATATTTTTTCAAAATCCCCTGCAGTGAATAGGTCTCGTGCCTTCTGACATGCTTTCTCGTAGAAGAAATGCCAGCATTGTAGGGCATTGTGACAACTTGTGTACAAATCTAGAGAAGCATTATTCTCACACTGGCGATGACTAATTGAGACGCGGACGTTGGACGCTGTGCCCACATCGACACAGTCTGCCAGGTATGACACGGATACCACAGCACCAGAACCAGATTAAGCCAAGAAATGAATGAATCTGCCATCACTGATCATGAACTGAGCATTAGAAAACAGGGCCAGTTTGTTGTTTGGTGCTCAACACATGCAGGCACGCACGCACACACATTTTCAGGCATCTCAGTGTTTCTTTCTTGAAACCTGGCCTACCGCGTAAAGACTTCATCTTCTATAATCATCTTTTATTGATGAATTTAGAGTGTACTGCTACTGCAGTTGATGGCAATACTCGGAACAGTTAATATCTTACGTCATTTCCTTTAAAAATTCAAGAAGATGTTTGAGAGTTCTGAAATGCTGGCCACAGAATGCATACCACGTACCTTCCAGTTGTTTCTTTTCTATTTGGTTACAGTACATTAAAACATATTGCCTAATTACGGACCGCATTAGGCATATTCCACTCATATCAGCAAGAAGCCTGCTACTGTACAATATTTGAATGAGATGACGCGATACTTTATACTCAATATAGTCGTTCATGTTTATAGTCCACATTTCATGAAATTCCACAAAGAAGACGTACTCTCATAGTTTGCAGGGTTAGACCTAAAAATTGGTCGGTAGAAACTGGTGTAGTGCCACTGTTACTACAGTCATATTTGTTCTTGTTCAAAAATTGGTAGTTCAAGCTCCAAGAGCTATTTAAGGCGATTTCATGGTCTCTAATTGAATTGTGTGTTCTTTAAAGAGCTGTTCACATACAGATATGATGTATCACTCCTAGAGATAACTATTAAAAACCTATATGTATGACAAACGAATAAAATAGTCTGACAGAATAACAGTCTTACATATATT
>JBCEWB010796934.1:0-16406 GCA_039654565.1 Peronia peronii | reverse complement strand
GAGCTGCGCATACTTATTATGGCGATAATTTGACAAAACTGAGGCTGATAAACCCCAAGTTTAAGTGACATGGTGAGAAATACCACAGCGCAACGAGGAGCCTCCATGAATAAAAACAGGCGTCGCATGCAGAGATTTGGTTTACCTGTCGTATAATTGCGTGGTTTGTAGTTCTTGAGTTAATCTTTGTTAGCCCATACCACTAAATTACAATTTTTGGGCTTTTACTCAATCTATTTCAGCAAATTTAACTGTGAAATGTATTTTTACATTGACATAGAAGGGTTCTGTGGAGAAAAAAAATTGCCTTAAAATTTGTTCACTGTTGAAAAACAAGCGATTTCTCCGGTCGCCTCAGTTTGACGAGCACCTGATTTCATCGTGTTGCGTCTCATTTGTCTTTGAGGGAGTGGTTTGAATCAAGTCTTTTTTTAATTTACTTATCTGGGGGTATCTCTGGACTGAACGTTTGCTTATTTCATTCATTCATTTCTGTGTTGGCTGGGTGGCTTGTTGGGGGTTTGGAAATATTGACAGGTTTGTGAGAAAACCTTGCTATACTTGCCTATTTTATTATCTTGGTAAATTGTTGAATCACACATAAGAATTTCATCAAGATGATTCTTTCTGATTTCTTTGAAACTTTGGCTGTGTTTGCTAATTTCAGTGGAGAATGGGCAAGGAGCTTTGAAATTCAGCAAACCATCATTGTCTTTTGTTTAATTTGATTTTTCAACACATTTCAAATGGAGCGGTTTGTAACAAGATTTCCTCTGTAACTCTTGCTTTGGCTCCACCTGCTGATTGTGAAACTGTCTTCTTTCTCAGACTGTCACACATTATGAATGTTGTGTACTGATAATTTGCTTTTGCCACACCTAATAGGGGAAATTAATGACAGACTGACAAAGCCCTTGATCAACAGGGCAGCTTTGCAAGTGCTATCAAGTTCTTTTAGAGCACTACTAGAATTATCCCTCAGAGAACATTACTGAAATTTTTGTGTCAAGAAACAACTATTCTTGCACGATAAATATTTGATTTGCAGCAGTGGATAGAGCAGTTGATGTGCAATTCAGGAGACACAGTTTTTACAAAGTGATTACAGAAATTGAGGGATGGGTTTGTTTGTCTGATCTGTGGGCTTCCATTCTGTGCTAAGCTTTACTGTTGCTCATCACCTGCTTTCTGTATTCATGCACTCATGATCAGGCTCAGGCACCGCCAAACCTGTGGCTGAATACATCCCCACTCCTACGGCCAAAAAGAAGGACAAAGAGAAGGACAAGCTGGAGAAGAAAATTGAGGAGAGAACACCCACATCGGACGACTCCTCGTCCAGCAAAGAAGGAAAGGAGAAACACCACCATCACCATGGCAAGGAGCACCACCACCGCCACCATGAACACCATCATCACCACGGTCAGCAGCCGCATCATCACCATCACCATCATCACCATCATCATAAGAAACATGAAACTCCAGCAGAGCTGGAAGGTAACATTCACAGGTTCCTATGCCTGTTTGTGTGCCTGACATAGCAGTTTCATGTTTAACCCACTAATATATTATGTCCCACAATTTGGGTGAAATGTGTCTCCTGTCCAATTTTCATATACAGATAAGTAGATATCTGAAGAACGGGAAATGAGTGCTTTTTACTTTAGTGAAAATAATTTGGCTACAAAACTCTCCCATGCCAGGATATATGCACTCAGAGTTAATTCCTATAAAATTCCATTTCTAAAGAAAACACCCTTGACAGTCAACTCATTTCATCTGGTTTGCATGATATATAGATATATGTGTGTGTGTTTGTCACTAGAAAAGTCCACTAACGCTAGTAGAAATTGGTGGAGTGCTCAAGAGAAATTAATGGGATGGTGAAAGTGATAGAGATTAAAATTTCTTGTGTATTTTAAGATTTATTTGGGTCCAGTTTGTTGTTTTTGTATTCCTTTCAGTAGCCATAGGTGGCTACTTTGCCCTTTTGGATCCGGTAGAAGTATTCTCAGATTTTATAGAAGTGTAAAATTCTTATATGTTGAGAAGTATTCGCAACTACTCTTAGGAAAAAATGTGATCCAAAAATTTCTTTGATTTGACAATTAGTCACCATCCAATTCATTTCTCCCATGTGTTGTACATGTTGCAATCTATCTTTCTATTCTACTTTTCTTTTGTACATGACTAACTTGCCTTGGTGTGCAGCATTATACTTGAATTTTTGTGTGGTGGGAAACACTTGTAGTTCAGAACAGTACAGGATTTTCTGGGCATTCTACAAAAAGGTCTACAAAAAGTATCTCAAGTTAGAGATTCAGTGAAATATAATGGTAGCTGATTAACTGCCAGAAAAACTCTTTACGCCCCCTAAAACGAGGGCAGCTTTCAGAGGGGTATGATAGTATAACACTAAAACAGAATGAATGTGAGCATACCTAGACTTTGTCTCGCAGTCAATTAAAATGAGTCGAAAGGTTTTTCCATCAAATTGAGTGATTATTATTACGTAAAATCTTAATTCAAACACTTTCATGTGATGAAAAAAAAAGAAGAAAAATCTGTAAAATGAACGGTTTAGCACACAAGTCTTATATTCAAATGATAAAATCCTGATATACTTACAGTAATATTCTCTTTTTCTGAAATGAATGTTCTTTCAATTTCTGCAATTCAAAAACATTGCTGTCAGACCACCTTCATCCCATTCAACCCATGATTCTCTGGTCTCTGAGAGAAAATTGATCATCATTATAGCTGTACCCTGTGGTCATCTCTTGATATAAACTATTCAAAATTTTATTTTATATGCACAGTCATACTAGAGTTATCATTATTGTGATTCATATTTGTCAGAGTGACTTACAGAGGATTAGATTCAAGTTTGATTTGTGAGGACCATCTCTATTGTGGTGTATTGTCAGTAACATAAATGTCAATGCTCTGTCTTTGAAGGAAAACAGACTGATCATGTGGTTCTTATGAAGATGCGTGGGCAAATATAAAAATTTCCAATTTTTGGATCATCAGATTGTTCCAGTCATTACAAGAGACAGGACTAACCAATTTCAAATCCTTCTATACAGAGATGTATACATATTCTAAATTGCTTCATGTTACATTTCAGAACAATTGACCTGAACAAATTGAGTTATTGGCAAACAAGAGTTCTGTGATGAAAATCCAAGATGGCCACCACTGTTGTTGCATAATAATGGGAGAAAAAAATGTTTTTGTTTCTTTGCAATGTCCTAGCATCTTAGTGAACAGATTTGTGATGTCAAAAAAAAAACAAAAAAAAACAACAAAAAACATTGATTTTTAGAGTAGCCCATGCCCTTAAAAATATCTGTCATTGGTTCCCAAATTGCATAACTTAAAGATTGGATCATCCACTGTGTCAGTTTGCATGTTCATCTTTTGTAAATCAAAGAGCCTGTTTAGATTTAGATCTAGATGTAGATGTATTTGCACCAGTGGTGATGTTTTTTGCTCACAGAGCATAGAAAAAGTCTCAAGAGAGTTATTTTTAATCAGGTTGGGAAAAAAGGGGACAAATTTCCAACATAGCCTAGTCTTGTGAATAAAAGTGAACAGATTGCTAGCATAGTCCAGTCTCATCTTACCAACATTATGAGCTGTGCCTCCAGAATTTTAACATTGAAAGGTGTGGGAAAAAAATCCTGGAAGTTTCTGTTCAGTGTGAGAGCATGCACCCTCATAATGTTTAGCAGAATTTTTATCAGTTTTAATAATTCCTTCCCTGAGAACAGTTTGAGAGTTATGGACAAGTTTCAAATTTATTATTATTATTTTTTTTTTTTGATTCAAAGGTTTCTCAAATTAAAGTCTTGTAGTGCCAGGCTCTTGTCATAATTCTTCTTCCTTTTGATATCTTTTGAAACACTAATCATGCATGGCTTTGGTATCAGTGCTTGGTGTACATTTTGTCATATGTGCATGGTTTTTCATGTAGTGGCCAACAAGCATGATGTCAGTAGTTGTGATTTTTCAAAATCCACGTGCACATGTAGGTGTGTTACTTTCAGTTCGCATTGTCTATTTGTCATACAAAATATCATACAAAATACACTAAGTGTCCATGTTGCTTTGTGTGTTTTTCAGGCAATAAATCCATGGTATTTATGTGTCAGTTTTTCTGTATCATAGTATATCTCTGTCCAGTAATTTCTTGGTTGATCTGCAAGATCAGTTTGTTTTACCTATACAGTAAAGCCATCATAAACCAAATTTCTTTTTATTGTGCCCTCTTTGCAATGAATTCAAATTAGATCAATTTTTTTATGTGTGTCTATACAGTAAATCTATATTACATCTCTTTTTCTATTTATCCATTCTGTGAGAATACATTATGTCAGTATCCTTTGTGTGTCTATGCATTAAGAGAATGACACATTATTTTTTGTGTTTTTTTTTACTTCCCTATGGACTTAGTAAATTTGACATTTTTTTCATACTTTATATTTCCTGCAATAACTCAATCATGCATCATCATTTACAGCAGGGTTTTTTTTTTTTCTTCTCATGTCTCTGCATTGTATCTTCCATGCTGTTGCTGTTTGAGTTATGCGAATGGCTGCATCGTCTCTTTTCCACAGATGACTCTGAGCCCTATTCGCCAAGCAAAGAGGCTGAGCCCTATTCCCCAGGCCAAGAAGCTGCAGCTGATGAGCCCTATGACCCGGAAGATGAAAGCTTAATGGATGACGATGGTATTCCCATTGTAACTAGCAGTTCTATTGCCAGTAGTAGCAGTGCATCATCTGCAGCCATGTTGGCGACACCAGCAGCAGTGACATCCACAATGATTACCACCTCCTCGGCTGCAGCTGTAGTGGCTGCCTTGAGTGGTAGCATCTCAGCCACTCACAGTGAGCAGCCTGTCGTGCCAGCAATGGGTAAGGACATTGGAAGATGGGTGGGAGGAAGGGAGAAGCACAGCCAATGGGATCAGATCACACAAGGTTGAAATTTATCATTCACATGGGAACATCATTTTCGCATTACATCCTGTGAATAGGTTATCGCTCAGCAATCACTTTAACAAATCACTTATTTCCCAATAATGAAACTAATCATGTTCTCAAAATATGTTAAAAAAAAAATAGAGGAAAAAAGGAGTCATATGAAAAGGACAGGATTTGATCCTTGCATTATTAATTCACTGATATATAAGCCAATAATAAACTCTCTTGTAGTTTTATTTATCTCAAGGAGTACTGTCTTTTATCAAATTTCCGGGAACTGAGAGTGCTCTAATATCTTGATGTTTATATCATTCACCATGCCAATTTTGGATGTTGTCCATACTAAATGAAATTTGTACCAATATGAGGCAGTGAAAGTTTCCAGTAACAGGTGGTACTAATTACTTCTACTGTGTATTTACAAGTTAAAGTTGGTTTTCTAGTAGAATTTTTGTGTTTTTTTTGTCAATTTCATTATATTATTTTTTTCCCTCCCTCCTTCAGAAACTGTCAATTCTACAGATGAGCTAGTGGAGCAGATGGCCCGCAGTAATGACCCACAGGAGATTTCGTCCCTAATGGTGACAGCCCTGTCAGCTGCCACTTCACCTCAGGAGCAGCAAAAACTTCTGGTTGAGCTGACCAAAAGAGTGGAGGAGCGGAAGCTCCAGTTGGCGGAGACTGCTCGGAAAGGAATATCCTCACACGATGGAGTTGGGAGTGGCAAAACAGAGGCGGTGACCAAAACAGGCCTTGGTAGTAATGGGACCATAGCGGACACAAGTGCAAGTAAATCTGTGACACCAGTGAGTGTGGATTCGGGCCTGCTCTCTGTGGGTGCAGTATCTTCTGCTCCAGGCTCCTCTGCAGCGGCTGCAACGGTCTCCAGTGCTACTAACTCAGCTGTTAACAGCAGTGCAGCTGTGTCAACGCCTTTCACCAGTGGCACCTCAGAAACTGCCTGGAATCAAAGTCTGCAGTCAGCAACACCACCATCATCATCATCATCATCAGTACCTTCATCATCTTTGCCTTCCTCTGCCCCACTACAGTCACACAGCACCGCTACGTCCAGTATTTTATCCTTGAGTTCAATTCCAATGCCCCAGGACACTAAACCTGGCCAGTCATCATCAACATCAGCCGTGTTGTCCTCCACAGCACCAACATCTCTACCACCATCAGCATCATCAACATCAGCGCCGCTTTCATCCTCATCAGTGTCAACAGTATCATCAATAGTCACTAGTAAAGTTTCAGATTTGAATCCAACTGAATCACGAGACAGCAGAGGGATCAAATTCTCTTTCACAAAATCATTCACAAAGACATCACAACCAATCAGTTCTCAAGCAGCAAATGCTTTCTCCACTGAAGCTTCGGAGCCCAAACCTAAGCTTCCTTTACTGGGCGATGATTCACCCTCCAGGCATACTGATGAGCCTCCAGCCAAACCAGGACCTTCAGGAGAAATTCCTGATGCTCTCAAAGCTCTTATGGATGATGTTATGGGCAATACACAGGTCTCTTCTCTGGAGAAGAGACGAAAGATGTTGCTGAAGAAGGAGGCGGAGAAGGCTGAAAAGGCAGCCAAGGAGCTGGCAAGAGAAGAAGGGGAAGCAACCCAAGCCAGGCAGTTAGAAGAAGATCTCCAGGCAGAGGCCAAAAAGCGGCTGGAGGATGAAATGGAAGCGAGAAGGATTTTAGATAGTATGAAAAAGACAGAGACAACCAGTGGAAGTAGCCTAGAAGGTTCTAGTGTTGCTAGTGTTGAACATAAGGCAGAGTCAACAGAGGCAAAACCTACTCCAGTCACAACAGCTCCGTCCATTGATGAACTGTTAGACAGACTGAAAAAAGGTGGGTTTCAGTTTCCACCGCAGACATCGGCTGAAAGTGGGGCGACCACCTTGACATCGTCTTCTTCTGTAGCCACATCAGCATTACCCACAACTGTTCCCATCAGTACCACTTCATTGCCATCATCAGTCAGTCAGATTCCGCTTCCATCTTCATCAACGTCATCATCACTGGTGTCTTCATCCAATGTCGTTTCCACAACAACATCGTCCTTGTCAGCCATGGATGTGGACATGCGACAAAAGAATGGACCCCCTCCTTCAACCTTGGCTCCACCACTGCCCCCGTCTCTTCCACCTCACACCACCACTGGGGACTCGAAGACCACCCAGTTTAGTGACTATGATGCTAGAATGACATCCGTGCCGATGGATAGGGATGATCGAGCTGGATACGAGGACAGAGATGAAAGATTGTACCGGCCACCACATCCACCCTTGCCCAAACACCCGCTGGACCCACATGCATTTCCACCACTTCCCAGTGACTCCAGGGGCTATCCCCACCATCCCCTCCCTCCTCCCCCGCACACAGCTCACCCCCCACCCCCACTCACCGCCCATCCACCGCCCCCACACACAGCCCACCCACCACCTCCACATTCAGCTCTTCACTCACACTATCCACCACCATCGAGTGTCCCCCCCTACCACCCCACCCCTCGCTCCTCCATTCCACCCCGACCAACAGCACCCAAGGGCCGGGCACAACCACCCCCGCCGGGCACGGAATTTGACAAGCCGGCAGGGGTGTTAGGGATCACCAAAGACTTCCCACCATCTGATGTGGACTTGAGGAACAGAAACAACAGGCCTCCTCTTCCACCTGACCAACCCCTCCCTCCCCTTCCTCCACAGCCTCCCCCGCCACTGCCTCCACTTCCTGGCAATAGAGGTCCCTATCCTCACCCACCCCCTGGAGACATGGACTATAGGGGGGGAGACCACTATGGGCCTCCTCCTCCCCACCATTCGGACTATCGTCATCATGGATACCCAGGCCGAGGGCGACCATACCACAGACACTGAAAGTCTGGTAGATGTATATTTATCATATGGATTGTATAGCATCTTCACACAATTTGTCACATTTCACCATGATCATCTGGAATCATTAACCCAATAGGACCATTTGTTGCACTTTTTTAAATTCATTTCATACCATTGACATCAGTTTTGTACTTTTTGTATATTAGGGAAATAATTCACCATACATGTTTTCAGTGTTGTTGATGGTGGCTGAAGCCTATGATAAAGTTCCTAAGTCACAATGTTTTGATATATGATGTAACAAGAAAGGGCTGTCGGATTTGTAGCTAAAGCCAGATGAGCTTCCATCAAGGAAACTCATGCTCTAAGACAAGAAGTTCATTATGTATTGCCACTGCCCATTAGTAATACCAAGGAATTTTCCTCTGTTCTCACAAAGCACAGAAGATTTTTTTTCAGTTTATGTTTAATGAGTATAGAAGATGCACAAATATAAATTCTGAGTCACTAACTTTTGAAAAGTTTAGTAGATCTAGTTCTAGTCAAATTTCCCTATCTGATCTTGCAAACTGATGCTGGATCTAGAGTCTACACTATAAATGCCACAAATGAAAGTTTCCTAGCGTGTAAAGGAAGTGATGTGTTGACAATTTTAAAAGGTCTAGGAATAATAAAGAATCTATTTTACAGAATGGCTAGTGATTGATGATGGCCATGACAAACTTCAGTTTTGCTTATGTTCATTCTCTTTTAATAAGAGATTCATAGAAAAGAAGAAATCATTATCAGAGTCAAGTTTCTGCAATGGGAAACCTTCTCAGAATCCTAGAGGATATAGTCTCTACTTGAGTGCAGAACTGTTCAATGCACCATCTGCACCTTCTGGCCCATCAGAGCCTGCAACTCTGACTTGCGACATTCTGTTTACTCAAAGATTGGTTAGATAGACTCGCATACATTCGTTTTACTGGCTGAAAGTATAATATTTGGAGAGTTTGATCACAGACATTAATAGGCATCCATCTTTAGAATTTCAAAGATGTGCATGAGATTATGTCTTTGTGCGAGTTATGGCCTGATGTTCATGCTTCATCCCAATACAATATGCGATAGATGTCTAACAGTAAGAAACCATTACAATTTCTTACATTTTATAAACATATGTATTAGAAAAAAAAAAAATCAAGTTTTTGTCTAAATGATAAAATTAGATTTACATTATGCCCTTTTGCTGTCAAACTCTTCATGTAATATCAATAACATTTATGGTGGGTTGGAAATGTGAAGGTGTGGGCGAGTTTATAGTCAGCTCAAGCCTAACAGCAGGAAAACCCTTCTTTCTAGAAGACACAATTCCTGGGCATTTGTTGTTGAAGCCTGCTGGCAGCCCTGTAGAAAAATTATCCTGTGTTACCCATTTGTTTTTTTTTGTCCAAGTGTTTTTTCCTTTGATTGTTTGATGAGCCGACTTTCATTGACTGCTAACTGCTGATTCCCCATATGTCTACCGACCCAAAGATGTGCTTTGCTGCTAACGCAGATCCCTCTGTATGTGTATGATACCTCCCTCTTAGCTTTGTGCGCTCCCAGCCTGATTATATCTTTGCATTCTCATACGTAATAACTATGATATCCCTGATGTTTAAAAAAAAAAATAGTGGGCAATATTTGGCCTTTGTATCTTTCTTGTGACATCACTCAGATAATTTTTTTTTTTTTTTTGGTTAATGTGCTGTTGGTTTAATGATGAATGCATGGGAAATGCAATTTAAAGATCTGCAGTTTTCAGAGTGTGTGAATGTGAAACTTCACTGGGAAAGATTCATCATCATTGCATTTAGTAACAAATAGCAATACCCATTTCTGGGGTATTTTTTTCTCAGATACTGTCATGACACCACAGAATCTTTTATTTACTTCAGTTGGGAGGTAGTTAAAAGACAGATTGGCATTTGCACTTCTTCTTCTGCTGCTTTCAACTTCGGCCTTGATTGTGGTCTCAGTTTTCTTTAGATTTTATTCCACTAAAGCCAATGAATCAAAAGAAATCAAATAAAATAATTCTTGGAGTTGATACATGTGGGGATTCTTTTTCGCCAGCCCTATTACTTTCCTTTGCCAGACACAGGGAGTGTTGAACAAGAGAAAAACTCATTTTTGCGTTCTTTTCTTGAAACTTTTCTTGTGAAAAAGTCTTCAGAATTTAGAATGCAAGAAAAATATTTTCTCCTTAGGCCGAAAACATACTGATCCGTTCGATTAGCAGCAACCAAAAGGTAGGCAGCTGTCAGAGGAAAAAACGTAAACATAGTGAATCCATCAAATTGTCACCTTCCGGCGGGATTTTTAAATGTGAGCACGTGGTTGTTGTTTCTCAATGGCGCATGTAAAGAAAAAGCTTGGCTTTATGGTGGTGATGGAGACGAAGAAATTTACCAAACCGTTCGATGTAAATAAAAGCAGTAAATAAAAGCAAAGGAATACAGATGGTGAACATCATCATTTAATGTCTCAGCTGTACAACGATGATCAAAAATTCAAAAATGAATTGTATGTGTGTGAGAGAGAGGAAGAGAGAGAGAGTATTGCTAGCACTAGGCCTACGTTTGTCAGGCAAAGTTGAATTTTCTTTAAAAATTAAAGAATCACTTTATAGGCAATAAATCGCAAAATCTTTGCACCTGTACCTAATTTTTGGTCAGTGATTTCAAATCTGTTATCAAAAATAACGTTTGATGAAAAAAAAAGGTTTTAAATTTTGCGATTTTACGCTCTGCCTGGGCTATATTTAGACACGTGCGGAGAAGTGAACAAAGTTCATCTGGCAAGTCAAAAGATGTGGAACATGCCGCACTTCAATCCGACTGACCTCTACCAGCCGGCGACAGCCGAAGATAACTATAATTACACGGTCCGTTTTGTCTATATTTTCCTTCTTGCACCACTTCAATCCGTGACTTTGTCGCCGATGTTTGCCGGATTGATGGAGCAGTATGTTTTCGGGCTTATGGTAATTTTTTTTCTTTTTTTTTTTTTTTTTTCAATTTTTTTTTTTTTTAATCAATCTGTAATGTGTGAGCACAATTTCATAGATCTTGTATACATATGATGATTTCTATCATCATATCACGACAGCTAAAGCTGTAAAACAGTATTTTTTTATTTGCTCTAGCTAAAATTTACCCAAATGCCATTTGAGTCCTTATCTGTCGCGGTATGCACAGACAAAAGAGAAATAGTGCAATGTCTTGATTAAAAAAAAGAAAAAGGGTACCTGATTAGCGCCAGAGATGGGTTAGTGATGCTGTTTTTATCATATATGTCTGTGTATAACCAGAAAAAAAAAGTGAAATGTCTTTCATCCTTGTTTTATATGTCTGTTATCCTCTCAATGTTATTTTTTAAAAAATTATCATTATTATTATTGTTGCTATTATTATTTTTGGTTTAGAATAGTTCACAATGTACTTAATCTTAAATTGTTTGTGTCTTTATCAGTGCAACTGTTGTGAAACATCAGAAGCAAAAATGTGACTGCATGCAATGTTAGAAGCAGGTATGTTAACATATGTATAAGACACCATAATGTTTGAGGTGGTACGTTATGTTTTTGACAGTGCATGGATAACTGATGATATGGGTATATATAACACGCAGTGTGTTTTGTTTTTTAAATTAGTTTTCAGGCATTTTCTCATCACTTTTTTTTTTTTTCTGAACGGGGTGTCTGAGACCACTACTTGTCGCTTTTTTTTTCTTTGTTTTGTTTGTACATTTTTGTAAATGACCTGTCGTTTGATGATACGTTGGCGATTTTTTCCGCTTTTAAACTTTTGTTGATTATGCATGTTTAATTGTTATAACAGATGAAAATGCACACCAGTTTGTCTGAGTAGTATTATTCATATTCATCATGACTTTTCACAAGAGATAAATTTTAGGAAAAAAGGCAACACAGTTAAGGTGGCATCCAGCATATTGTTACTAAACATTTCACAAAGCCATTACTTTATATTCTTGTCTTCAAAGCTTGTGAAATTTTACTTTAACTTAGTAGACATTAAGATTTTTCTCCAAATATACTTGTAATCGCAAAGTCACGCCACACTCTCAGTTGAAGAACAACCTACAAGGTGAACAAATTTATTGACTTCCAAAAGAAATGTGGATACTGATTTTATTTCCAGTGGCATTGTAGTTGTACAGTTGGAAGTTTTTGCAGGGGAAATTGTTTTATATGTATGATGTTGGTCAACAAATGAGAAAAGAGCTAGTCATACAAAAAACACTCTTTTATATGTATATGTTTAAAGAGAAAACAACTAGTGTGTTACATTTATGAACAGTTCCCATCCATGAAAGGAATTATGATTTGACACAGATTTCTGCCATCTAATTATATCTGTTGGGACATTGCTCTCATTAATCATCATAATGTGAATGTCCATTTTTTTTTTTAAAGTTTTTTTTTTTTTTTTTAAAGTATCAGCTTCAATACAGTGGCAGGAGGACTGACTTTGGTTTTTCACTTAATATTGGAGCTCAGAAGTGTAATCTTTTCTGAAGGGGAATTTATTAAGTAAGGAGGTGAGTCATAATGACATATATGAAGGTATGTATTGACATGCAGAATGGGGTTGATCCATGGAGCGGTGATATCATCTTGTTATTGTCACAAGGAACTCGTTGGCTCTGAACAGGAGTGAAAAGTATGATTCACAGTTTGCCTTGCAGCATTAGTAACAGTCTGCACATTTGTGTAAGAGCAGTTAGAATCTGAGAATGTTTTAAATTGATTGATATAGTTGTAGGATAATTTTCAAGCAAAGCTAGATAAAATTGAGTTAGATATAGGAAAAACCTCTTATATGTGTATTTGAAGAAATAGAGAGGCAAGTAATATTCTCGCGACAGTAATGAATGCATATGTTATCATATGTATGTGTAAGTTATGACAACCCTTGTGCTACAGTGCAAATTTGCCATGGAATTTGATAGTTTTTTTGTGAAGACTGGAAACAGAACAGAGCCATGCTTGGCCTTGTTGCTTGGGTTGTTCCTACAGTGGAGCATTGTGGCTGATCAGTGTTACCAACATCTTGTGTACTAAGTTCTTTTTTCTGTATTTTGTTATCAGTGTTCACTATACAAGCTATATTGAACAAAAAAACTATTAAACTGTAGTTGCAAAAAGAAATTCACTCTCCTTTTGCTGCATTGTTGTTGTATTTGATTATGTATATACACATGTATCTGATTTTGTAAAACAAGACCTTCTATGCCATTATCAGTAGTGAAAGCCAGACATTATACTTTTGTAGAAGAAATGACTTGAGCCAAAACCCAAAGCCATTACATGATGATGTGTTGAATAACACAGAAAAAATGTGATGGCTTACTAGTGGCCATGGAGTCGAGTGATCAGTTAATGATCATAAAATGTTTGGTTATAAATACATAGGCCTACTCTTGGACTCCACAGCAATACATTTTTCATGTAGCAGAGCCTGTGGGAGGTAAAAATTTTGCTGGGTATATGACTTTTGCACCAGATACATAACTAGCAGAAATTTCAAAATTAATTTCCTTTAAAATCCTCATACTGCTGATATTTGGTTTGGCAATCACATACATACACAACATACAGTAATAAAACTAATATCTCAACTGCAGCAGATGAATTCAGTCCCATCATTTAGAAACCAAATTGAATTTCTATTCAAGAAATGACAGATTGGATCTGAAAGACCATAAAAATGAGGACTGTCTTGCCACATTGAATGTTACAAATGGATAGAATGGAATGCAAGTGTAAAATTCAGGGACCAAATCCTTGATCAGATTGAACTGCATGGTGAAAGGGATGAAACTGAAGCCAACAATCAGGCAGAATGAACTTGTTTATAGTATGCTGTAACAAGTGTATAAAAGATTCAGAATATATCCTCTTTCTATCCTATCCTGTCTTAATCTATAGCCATTCTATTGTGTAGGGTAGGGGCAGTCACTGATGAGATCCCATACTATCTTTCATGACTCGAATGCTGAAGCCTGTCGATTTTTTGATGTTGCATCTTTTACTAGGTCTGCTTTGCCTCCTTTTACTTTCCACTATTCCGTACTGGCTGTCCCAGTTGAGATAACCATCCTCAAGAGATTCACCCATTGAAAGGCGAAACAAACACCCTATCAGCAGACTTTAGCTAGACTGAAAGTTCTTGTGATGTGGCCAAACAATTGCAATTTCCTTGTTTTCACTAGACTCAGAAGATTCTTGTCAGGTTGTATTTTATTTTTCAAGTTCACTAGCATGTGATATTCTCAACATGTCTTTTTCACATAAACTAGTGGATACATTAAATTTCTACAAGACTTAATGAGGCCAAAAAGACCTCCCCCCCCAATGTAATTTGAAGTCAAAAATAAAGGTGTTCTCAAATAAATTTAATAATCCTGAAAATGATAAACAAAATGCAATGAAAATCATAGAAATATCTTTTCATATGGTTTAGTAATGTTGTGCATTATATGAACATGTATTATGCTGTATGTATTAACATACTGAATGTCAATACATACATTTGCCAACATCGGCACACTGAACTTACTGCTCGATAATAACAAATACATGGTCAGTGTACTCAAAGCGCAACAGAAATATGAACAACTTTGCCATCATGAAATATCAAGGGAAACTTTCAAGAAAAAAAAAAAAATCACATTTTGAAACTGCTCATTATATTACAGTATGCAAAAAAAGTAAAGAAAAAAGTTTGTTCACAATGAAATACATCCTGAAAGATCTGAATAAACACAAAGACAGACATACATTATACATGTATATACACATCCTTATTCAAATAAATACTTCTCCTCTCCCAACTCTGTACATTCCCCTATTTTTCATGATTGCTTATTTATTTTTGAAATATTTAGGTCTTGATCTACACCGGGTGGCAAAATGATGCATGTGAAAAACATCTGATGACAAGGTGGCTTAACTTCCAGTATGGCTACCATACATGTTCATCAACATTTGTCTGTCTGTTCTATGTTCTTCAGTCAGCACTTATGAGACTGTGGCAGTACAGTATATGTACATGTATGTCACTGATATGTAGGTATCTTTACATCAGTGAGGATACCTGAGGATTGATGTAACTGGCTGAGATGTACTTATCTCACTGGAGGAAAAAAAAAAAAGCTGCCACATTTCATCATTATGAATTTGATTGATGCTACTGGCTAAGATTATACTACATGTACCTACTTCACTGAAAAAAAGAAGAAGAGAGAGATGTTCGATTAATGATTATATCTATCATTTATCACCTCTAAGTAGATATAACATAAAACAAAAACAAAAAAACCTAGGCTTATTTGTAGTAATTTACATAGAGACAGAATATATGACATGCATATTTCATGAACTTTCCAAGAATATCCAGGTAATGAGAGGTCAGCAGTTCAAAATGAATAGCTTCAGTCTAACATGTCCATCTGATTTGGAAATGGAGCAAATAATATGACATAAAGTAAGATTCATGCTGATCAAATTGTGGCTTACAGCTGGCAAGAAATGACCAAAACACACAGTATACCTGACTCTCCTCCCTCCTATACACACCCCCCTCCCCCTGAAATAATAAGGGCAGCATGTTTCATAACATTTTTGTTTACACAAGATATGGGGCATTTAACTTCAACATTAAACTTAAAGCTTAACTGAGTTAATGAGCCCACTGCCATACTATATTGCATTTCAAATTGAAACAGATTTTTACAGTGAGTGGAGTCCTCTTCTCTTATATATGCATGTATGACTTTACACAACTGAAAAGGAATCCTATTCAATGTAAGGAATCTTAAATTTGTCGACATAAATTCTCGCTGGTGGGTTGCAGAGATTACTTAACACATTTCAGCATTGCATCTGCAAATGAATCACCTTCAGAAAAAACAAACGTGCAAACAAACAATTCATGATACCCATACACAACATCAATAACTGCATGAATACTTGTCACAGAAATGTCTGATTATTATGACAGTCCCCACCTGAGAGTGAAAACATAACACACCAAAATAAAAATTCACCTTTTATGTAGCGAACTATCACAATTATTCTTTAAAAAAAAAAAAAAGGACAATAATGTAATCACATGTAATCAAAAGTGACAGAAACAGAATGAGGTGAAGGCAACAATTTTTTAACTAGCTACATCTAAGCACCGATCAACGGACAATTTCCCAACACAAATAATCTTCTGCATCACATCTGTCAATTTCTGCTTAAAATCTGTGACTAAAGAAAATACAGAAAACAAATCAAACAAAAAAACGCAAACACAAGAAGTGGTAATTTAAACATCTTGCACTGATCATTTTCACACTGAAAATACATGTGCACAGTACAGAGTGTATGAGTGTGTATCCTTAATTGATTCACTATAATTACATTTATACTCTCAACCAAAGGCTTTAATACCCCAAAAATTCAGATCAACTTGTTTTTTTTTTTTTGGGTGGGGGGGGGGGGGGGGGTTCCCCCCCCCCCCCCGGATTT
>JBCEWB010796824.1:0-16406 GCA_039654565.1 Peronia peronii | reverse complement strand
CCGTAACATTTCATCTGAGGCAAAAACAAAAAGAAACTTGACACAACAAAATGATGTTGCACTACCCCTTTAAAGTTTTTCTTAGAGGTAACAAGTAGGATTGTCTTATTCATGCTGTTGTTGTTTGACCATAAAGTCAATAGGTTTAAATACTTGTAATAATATATGTGTATAACTAATGGAGGCCGATGGCCAAAGAACATTATGAAACACATTATACATTTAACTTATAATTGACTTGAGGTTTTTCTGTCAGCTCACTTTGTGAAGAATATTTATTACCTTCATTTTGATATGGAATATGAAAATGTTTGTCAAACGTTCCATTATAATTACGTGCATCTTTGAGTGCTTAGGCTGAAGCCATTCAGAAGTTGAAAATAAAATGCAACAGAAATTGTCTAATTCGCACAACCTGTGGTGGGAATTGACTAGATGGGCTTATGTCACACATTGCTTAAAGCTCACATAGCAAATGTATATGAACATTGCACTGCTTGGATTTCAAGGCAGAGTGAGCTTGTTTTTGTGTAGGCGATTGTGTGAAATGGTGTTATGGCAACCCAGTTTTGGACTAGAGATTACAGTGATGATTCACATAGGAATTAAAATGTTGGAATTATTATATTAAATGTGAATGAAGGCTACAATTTGATTCTAGTTGGTGCTAGCCCCTATTTTTCATAATACATGTATGTAAATAGCAGATTTTTTTTTTCACCACATTATTAAGTGTGATGCAGATTGCACATTTGTTGTTTTTTTTTCTTATTCACCAGAAAATCAGTTTGCAGTTTACAAATCGAAGTATT
Organism: Peronia peronii; assembly: GCA_039654565.1. NCBI lineage: Eukaryota > Metazoa > Mollusca > Gastropoda > Systellommatophora > Onchidiidae > Peronia > Peronia peronii. Next base: position 15,594 of record JBCEWB010796824.1, on the reverse strand, counting down.
GTTTTATTTCTAAGGCTTCCCTGTGAAATGTAGTAGAGGCAGGGCTGATTTTTCTACTCCACATGTTAGTTTAAGCAAAGATGGTATCTTGGCAGCACTCTGTTTTTGCATTTCCATTTGTTTTGTTTTTTATCTTTAGTATTATTATCGATACCCTTTACCAACAAGCTTGTATATCAAATCTTAACATAATTCAGGAAGATTGCATGCACCCACCTTATGATCAATTGAAATATTCTGAAAGAAGTGGGTGTTTGTTCATGTGCGAACAAATCATGACCATTACAGAAATTCATTTCTGCCATCACATGTGCACTTATCAAGCTGAGGCACTGTTACTTGACTGTGCCTTGTTCTAATGAAGTAATATTTTGTCTCCAGGTAATTTGAATGTGTTTTACATATTTATCTATACTGTATCTTAGCAATCGTGAATGGAATTTCCTTTTGAGGATAAATAAAATTTATCTTATCTTATCTCATTATCATTATTTTGAATGCATTTCAGACAATATATTGTTTAACTGGGGAACTGTGAACTGTAAATCTGCAAATTTTTTTTCAGTTGGTTTCCCAAAGGAGTGCTGATGAATGTATTGGCCTCAGCCAAGTACTTGAAAGATGGTGAGGTAGGTCAAGTCATGGTTTTTGTATATATGTATCAGTGTTTTTTTTTTTTTTTGAGGAAAGGGGGGAGGGAGGGAGACTTATGAGGTATTTGGGAGATGAATTTTTATACAGCAAGAATACAGTTATCAATCTTCAAATGCATTGTAAAACAAACACAAAAAAAATCTAAATTTCATTGTTACATTATGGATAAGACAATCCAATGGTTAATCTGATGCAGGTAGTGGAGATTCCTGGACAAGGAGGGCTGCTGAGTGCTGTTGAAGACTTGAACTTTCTGCCTGGGCTCAACCTGGAAGGTTTCCCCAACCGAGACTCCACAATCTATGCCAAAGAGTACGGCATTCAGTCGGCACACACCATCCTGCGAGGGACTATCAGATACAAGGTGAGGAACGGAGAGAAAAAAATGGGAAGCAGAGATTGAAATTGAAGATCTTAAGAGGAAAAGCACTCAAGCCAGTTTTGAGATAATATTTTGAAAGTTTATTTTTTCTTAGCTCATATGCTGTTCTAGTAACTTCAGCCTCACATTTTACTTTTACATCAATTTTACATTTTACTGTGCTTGTATGCACTTGCACTTTAAATTTTGACTGCTAATCTCCACTTATCTTTATTTTTTTATTTGAACTTTGTTATGCTTTGCTCAAAATATGTGAAATATGATATAGACACTTCTTATTTTGAAATATAATCTAGTGATAATCTAGTGAGGAATTCAAACAGCAAAACTATAATTATGTGATAAGAAAAATCATTAAGCTTCTAGACAGACTGGGTTCACGAGCATGTTTATCTCATCTGTGTCAAGCTCGTCAAAAACTGGCTTATTGTATTGGAACTCCTTTCCATGGCTGCACACAGGATAGTAACCTGGTACTTATAGATTATGAACTGTGAACATGAACTGTTTTTTTTTTAAAACATACTCTGTATAAATTTATGTCACCGTAGAAAAACCTGACACATGCCAGTAATTACCTCTTGATGGATACAAATACGCTTTTGAGACACAGTGTAACAGTCTGTGGTTTATATTTTTCCCAGGGCTTTGTTGAGGCAGTGAAAGGTTTGATCATCATGGGAATGTTTGAGACAGAGCAAGACTCCCAGCTACACCCTAATGGACCGGATATTACATGGGTAGGCTGCAAATGCATAACTGGTCTACTTTTTTTTGTGATGAATTACTTTATTTGGAATTCGATTCTCTAATATGAATAATCCGTATTCAATGAAATTTGCAAGTAAAAAGTCCAAAGTTCTTCTGATATTTAGTCAGAGAACCTTACATCACTGTTGTTAAAATATGTATTTGCTTCTGTTCATCTCCTATATTGTAACTGCTGTAGAAGGTACAGTTTGGTTAATCCCTTTGTATTGAATGGGCACTAGGACTTATTTGTTATAAATGCATCCCAATATCGTGTGCCCATTTGTAGGTTTCACTATATGTTCATTAATATGTCGAGAGCTTTGGAGAAAGTGGTAGGATGTGGTTAGTTGTGAATTGTAAGGGAAACTCTTAATACTCTTTTTTTATCAAAAGTAACTTTGAGAACTTCTGAATATTTTTAAGAGTTTCATGTGAAATTAGAGAACAGTGAGGGTCAGTTACATACAGCAATCATCTTTACTGTGGAAGAGACTTGAAAAATGTAAACATTTGAGAGGCAACATGATGAAAACAGGCGCTGGTAAATTTTTTAGCATGTAGAATTAGTGGTATCATATTAAAGCTTGTTATGAATTCATTTTTGTTTCTGCTGGTGAAAAATTCATTTGATCTTGAGAAGAAGACAAGATATTGGCAGTTAAAGGTGATGGGGGTGACTGCATCTGAATTGTGAGAAAATAGCCATTCAATTTTGTTGATCCTTATTAATCCTGATTCAGTCATGTGATGTCACTAAATTGCATTCGTTGGACTTTTATGTCAACATATTTCAGAAATTTCACTGTCAGGTACATTTTTTTTACATAAAAAATAGTTTGCATTAAAAATTCACTTGCTGTTGAAAAAATTGTGAATTCTCTAGTCACCCTAGTTTGGTGAGCACTTGATTTCATCATGATGCATCTCATTTTTATCTGATTTGCATACTACTATTCTTTCACTGCTTGTAGGGAGAAGTGGTGTTCATGAAACTATACATTCTTTAATCCACAGAAAGGATACATGTGCAGTAAGTTTGATAAGTCTGCAGATATCTTGGAAGACTCTCTAAAAGATCTGATTCTAGAGCGAGTTGGGGGTGATCTTTTCAAGTTGGACTGCATTGTCAGGTCAGAGAAGGAAAGCGTTTATCTTATAGTGTTTGATAACTTTTCCATGCACGTTTTCAGTATGCTTAAGCCAGGGTTTGAAACCACAGATTTAGAAGTAGGCCATACTCTTTATTTTGACTGTTTTGTTTCATTCACATTGTGCTTTAAAAAAAATATATTTTGTTATTCATTTATCTTTCACATTTGTTTCTATGCTGCTTTTTGATCATACTCATTCTGGCCCAAAGTTTTTGGCACTTCTGTTTATTTTTATCCTTTTCTTAGAAAGAAACTTTAGGAGTGATCATAGTAATGGATATCGTCAAGAAAACTATGAGATGTTTGCTGTTTCAGATAAAGCACTCTGCAGCTCTTAAGTACCATGGTATGGAATGTATTGTCATATGATGTCTTCTTTTACTTCATTATATGGTACTACACATCCTGTCTGTTTTTATGAATTACTGTCATTTTCAAAAGTTTGGGGTCATGTATAATGTGTTATTATAATGATGAATACATAACAACCATAAAACATCCAAACTGCTAAGTTGTAATTGCCATAGCCATCTGAATTTTCTATCTTGTGTACATTTCATGTTCCTGAGAAATAGTTACAAGTGTTGACTTGTTGCAGGCTGGGCTTGACTGAAGATGACTTGATTGACAAGAGGGGCTCACCAATTGATACTCTCAGCAACTACTTGGCCAAGAGGTTGGCATATGGTAAGCAGGTGTTATTTAGCCTGATATTGTCATATTTTTGAATGTGTTGATATCTTCTCTTATTTCATTATCAGCCAGGTTCTGAAAGTAAACAGTGGCTGTCAAGTGTAGCAGAATATTACGATATATCAAGAATTCCACAAAAAGAAATCCTCAGTATTTTACCCAGCATTTACAATTCAAAAGAATGAAACTGTCACTCTTTTGTCATGAACATAATGATGCTGATTCATAAGAAAATTATATATACACATGAAAGGTAGAGGACAATAATGTTCATTGTATTAACAGATGTATGGTATGTATACAATTTTCATGGAATAACCTTCTTCACCTATTGAGCTAAATTGCCTTATCCAAGTCGCAATGTAAGCTAGTTTTCCCCATTTTTATACTACTCTGTATTTTTGTTGCACAACAGGCTGAAATAAATTACATGTCACAATTTTCACCCATGGACTTACTGGTATCAATGGAAACAGAAAGGAACATTTGTTGCTTGGGTGAAAAAAAGTACTCAGCTACTTCTGTGCTGAGATAGTCACATTTGAAGTTCACTATTGTGACCTGATGGTTAACAAAATCCAGTTTTCTCGATGAAACCTCTTTGATAACTGACTCTGTTCACCCTGTCACATGACATTTTCTTTGTCCCATATTGCACATTTGAACCTTTCTGCACCTTGATAAGTCAAGTTACAAAACTTGCTTGGTCCGTAAGAGAAGAGAAATAACTCCACAAAAACACACCCCCTACTAACTTTAAAAAGTCAGTAATAAAAAGAGCATACTATAGCAGGGGCATCAGGGAGCAATAAGGACCATGGAAGTGGGTCAGGTCAATGCACATGCAGGCGCTATTAGTGCTGTTGGATTAGTGCCTCTTTGAGCACGGATTGTTTACCTTAGTATTTTTCTGATTCTGTGTTTATGTACAGCCCCTCACGAGCGTGACATGATCCTGATGCGACATGACATTGACATCCAGTGGGGAGATGGCAAGAAGGAGAAGAGGAGCATTGATTTGGTCAATTATGGAGACATTGGGGGCTTTTCAGCGATGGCCAAAACTGTGGGCCTGCCCACAGGAATAGCTGCACGCATGATTTTGAATGGTGAGATAACAGTTTTTTGGTATCTAGAAAGACTGCATTTTTTGCTGCTCCACATTTTGCCCACAGCATTAGTACATGTCATTTATTATTTTTCAAAGGGAATATGAACAGTATCATGCTTCTTTAGAGCACATTAATAGCTTTTTCTCTTTCATCATGATGGGGCAAGCTTTTAATGTGGGTCCCCTTGTTTCTTGATTTTGTTGGCGGTGATGAGAAAAGTTTAACATTCACCACATTGTTGGATAACAGCATTCTTGAACTTAAACAACTTCTTAATTGAATTTCTTCATGAAAATTCTATTACCTTTGTTTAATGTGGATCTGCTAGCACTTTTGATGTCACCGGAGAGCACCCACAGCAGACATAGGATGAGCAAACTCCATAATCACAAGGCTATTGGAGATCATGTCCAATAAATGCAATTCACAACAATCAATATTTAATTGCATCAGCCTCTTGATCATTCTTGGGCTAAAAATGTTTACTTCCATTTTGATGTGCAGAGTGCTTAACAGCACTGTTGTGGGTTTTAGGACTTTACAGTTTGATTATTATCATATTGTTTCATATTGTCGGTTTTGGTGTAAGACTCCACACCACTTTTCCTTTCACCTATGATGGAGTCTTACACTGAGCCATGAATAATATCATCACTTAATACTAGTAAATACAAATCTGTACATTTATTTGCAGGAGAAATTCAAAAGAAAGGTGTGTGTGGGCCATTAGCCATTGAAACCTACCAGCCCATCCTGCAGAGATTGCAGAAAGAAGGCATTTCAGCCATTGAAAAGATTGAGCTGCTGTGATAAAAGTCTATATTTGTTCACTGCCATCTGTGGACATTTCTGTCATTCCAGGTGTTGATGGAACATGCACCTTCATCTAATTACTAACGTGTTGAATTTCAACGTCCCCCCTTCACAAAGTATTTTTGTGTGGGAAATAAGTGTTACTGTATAGGCAATGTGGTTTCTTGTATGTGTACTTATGAGGAGTGGAAATGCACATGGTACTAAGTGGATTTTTGTTCTTTGTGCTTTTTTTCTTTTTATGTTAACGTTGTGCATCCTGCCATATTTACATGTCTAGCCTTGTGCTTCTGACTCTTTCATCGTCCTGAACGAGCTGAAACACAAATAACAAAATGATCCAAAGTCCACTTTCATCAATGCCACAACATAGGGAGATGAATTAAAAAATTCTGGGGTCCTCAATCTTTGAATCTGATCACTTAGTACTATTTGCATTTTCACACTTAATAGAACTTGAAAACACACTGGAAGAACATGGAGAGAGCCACAGTTATTATAGCTGATATATGCAGAACAAGTAATGTTCTTATATAATAAGAAAAAGAAAGGATCAAGGGGAGAATGTCTATGAATAGATCAGTGAGATGACAGTGCAGTCAAACTGTGTTGTCTTAAAATTTTCTACATTGTTGAAACTTTTTTTTTTTTCAGAATTGGGTGTTAATTTTTTTTGTCAGTAACAAAACATTGAGTAATTATTGCCTAACAGATTTTATCAAATTAATCACTATGACTGCAGATAAATTTGAAATCATTGTTAAATGGATCTAGTAAAAATGTGTGCAAGTGTTATGAGATCTCTTTTTTAAATTGTCAAATAATTCTTTGCAATCAGTTTCAAATGGAAATTATGCCTGAATTCATTTAATAATGTTTCATATGTTTCATTTTCAAAAGGTTATCTTTACTACAATTTCAAATAAGAACATCAAACTGTCTTTATTTCTACAAAAAATAAGAATGTCATATCTCATCAATGTTTGCAAATGCAGATATTTTTACATCTGTAAAGAGTGCCATGATATTTAAAATATACCATCTCATAATTATGAAAAATAATACATTGGAAAAAGTGACATAAGGCCCACCTGTTTTTAAATATGGAAGAAACTTTCATTTTTTAAAAATTATATTAGTACTGGTCAAGTTTTGCCCTATCCATCCTACAAGTGTTTCCTTGCTGCAAGTGGAGGTTTGTCCCCATGAAGTTTTAAGTCAATTATGTGCAAATTGATTTAGTAAGGGAATAAGATAATTATTATTACATTTTATTGTCATTATTGACCATCTAAAAGCAACAATAATAATAACAAAACTGGAAAAGTTTAGTTGATGGGCATCTTCAAAAAATATTGCATTAATTAAATATTCAGATGGAATTACTTAAAACTGAAATGGTCCATAAAAGTTTGATCCATTTTCTTGTGTGGAATTTGTCAGTTTCAGGGTGAATTTTTGTCATCTTGAGATTGTCATTCGGCCTCAGCCTGCCTTTGTTAATTAGGAATGTACAACCAATTTCAGCCATGTCACCTGGCTTTGATCCTTTCTCAGCTCTGTGAATATTTCCCCATTCCTGTCTAACATTTTGTAATTCATATGATTGGAGCATTGCTGTGAATATCTTTCAGATTTTTAGGTTTGTCAGAAGTACTGCCAGTGAAGAAGATAACGCGTAGCATATATGGCAGACTCTCACGCCAGTTGTAGATCAAATGCTCTTCCAAACTAGACAGAAGATAAGGCAAAAGGATAACCAGAAAGAATCAAACCTATGAATATACTGGTGCATATATGTGAAAAGTGTATCCAAATTTCAAGCTGATAATGGCAAATTGTTTTGTCTTCCTTTTTTCCAGCATCAAAATCCCTCCAGAAAAGCCATATTAGATTTACAATAATACATGATAGGTACTCGACAATGATAATAGCCATATTTATATTTCTTATGGTTTTCAAAGTGCTCTTTTGGCAGTTGAATGTTTACAGATGTATATTTGTAGTTAAGGTCATAGAAATATACTAGTGTTTTAAACTTTGGTAGTTTTCAGAATTGTGTGATGAAACTTTTGATCTTAGAAAAAGGTGTTATATTTGGCTCATAGTGTTGTTTTCATTTATGTACATTTCATTGCCAACACTTATATTGCTATACTAATGAAAAGTGTATATGTCTCGCGGCCAGTCAAAATGAGACATAAATTGCTGGGCTAGAACCGAGAAATTAGGCTTTGAATGTGATGGGAGGGAGGGGGAGGTCACACATCGATTTTTTTTTATTTGCAGAAATTGAAAGAACATTCATTTCTGAACAAGACAATATCGGTCTTACCCTGGATTTATAAATATTTCTTCATTAAAATCGGGTTTTTTTTTTAAGTAAGTATGCGTTCGACCGTTCATTTAAACTCGATTTTCTCTGAATTTCGGTCACTGCTGGGGAGTCCCCCTTAAACTGCAATATCTCTGGCTAGAATAAAGCTAGCTCAAAACTTTATTCATCACCTGAAAGGGTATAAAATAAGCTTTCACATGATACCAAAAACCCCATATGGTGAAAAATCTACATAATTTCATTTTGGCTGGCTGCGAGACATGTTTGTTTAGTGTTACTGATTGTAAGACATTACATGTCACTCAAAGCAACAAATTTGGTAACGTTTGCATATGATTCATCTGATGAATAGTGAAATGGTTTCTGTTTATATACATGAATATATGTTGTCACTTTTATACCCAAACTCAGTTAACTGTCAACATTTCTTTGCCAATAAGTGAACAGATAAGAAATAGAACAGAAAGAGAAGATAATGGCAGTTTGTGTTTCTCATCTTTGTGGATATCGTGATCAAAGCATTTTTCATTTTAACTTTCATTCCGTCATTGATCAGAATGGGTTCAAATCATAAGGTTCTGGCTCGTTTTTCATCCATGATGACATATCTTGCCTTTTTATTAAAGGCTTCTTTTTTTTTAGCTCATGTTATTATGTGTTTGAAGATTTTTCTGTCCACACATGCTGAAATTTTGTTGTTGGTTTTTACTTTGTGAGATTTTGTATGTTCTTAATTGAATTGTCATCAATACGTGTTTGAAATGGTTATAACTTAATAAGCCTATACATTTTATTAGTCTTATTTGTTCAGTCATAGGTGTTGATGAACACTGTCGCAGATTTTGTGTTCTGCAGCTTAGCTTATCTTTTGCCCAGCTGGTAACTTATTTGTGCAAGTGTATTTATAGACACTGTGCAGTACTGTTAAATTATAGACACTGGGGGTGATGAGAAAGCTATAATCGCTGACCCAAAGAATGCTGTGAAATTTTAGTTTCCTCTCACTGTAATGAAAGAACTGAATCTCTTCTGTTTATTTCTCTCATTTATCTATTTTTGTGGGTGTTTGATTTCCGTTGTTATTTTCTGTTTTATGATGCTTAATAATATTATTTAGGTACTTTTCTTTGTCTTACTTATTTGTGCAACTGTGAAATTTATTTTCTGGATTTGAATGTTATATTCATGGGATCTGACATTTTGTCACTGGGAAGAAATAATTTAGACACATTAAAAATTTTCTGACACAACCCAGGTTAGAATGGGTACCCAACTATACACAGAGAATGCTACTGTTAACTTGATGAGGCTATGAGTGCCATATTGCTACCCACCTTAAATGCTTCTCAGGAAGCTGAAAACATACTTAGGTCTCTACTGGGTTTGTAGGGGTAATAATGGCCTGTGGAACACTTAGAGCCTGTACTTTACGAGAACAAGCACTAAATAAATGACATCTGTGATTATTATTATCTTGGTATAGAACTGACCTGTGTTCAATAATTTTTTAACTACTGAGATTTGGACATACAGGTGCGTATGTTTACATAGAAGGACATTGTATAGCAGGTTCTTTTGTTGTATTTATTTTTTTTATTTTCTTCTAAAGAAACAGTACTTAGTATCTCTAGAATCTCAAAATATGAGATTAATAATTTATCTAGTCTGGTGTAACTTCAGATTGTAATCCAAATGACTATATTTGTAAAATCTAATGATCTTTCATACTGTGAACAGCCAGACTCAGTATCTATAGAATCTCAATATATGGGGATAACACTTTATCTTGTCTGACAATACCATGAAATTTTAGTCTTGACGAATAAATTATAAAATCTAGTGATGTTAGCATTTTACTGTCTTTTGTGCTGTGAACAATAACAGTCAATGCCTTTAGAATCTCAATTTTTGGGAATAACAATTTACCTACTCTGACAAATCCTGGAAATTGTTATATTAAGATTTCATCATTGAATCTAATTTACTGTCTTTTGTGATGTGAACAGTTCCAGTCAGTGCCTCAAGAATCTCAAGATTTGACAATAGAATCTTAGCATTTTCCTGTCTTTGACAGTGAATTAATCTGAAAGTATTTTTTGAGATACTTGTGTAATTTTTTTATGGAGTAACTGATGTAGATCTGTTTGATTGTTGAAAGACATACTTTTTCATTTATTCGTGATCTGGAGTAAATATGTGATAATTCTGCAATCAGCAATAGACCTATGGTCTCCACCCTGCATCTTTTACACCTTAAATGTTACATGAGATTAGTGCACAAAATGTAGTAGTTTTGATCTTTAGCTAAAGATATTCCAGAAAGACTTATTCCATTAGAATCAAGAGGCCATGATCAATATTATTCTGCCTTTTTTGCCCAAGTTTGCAGCTTTTTTTTTTATTATATATATATATGAAAGGTTGAAAATCATTTAAAAGTTTTATATTGACTATGATTTAGTTCTCCTCTCTTTCTTGACCTCATGAGTCAAGCTTAGACTTTGGTGTTCATTTTTTTTATGGTCATTTGTAGCTTTATTTTGTTGTTAATTTTGTGTGTGTATGTATATTTTAGCAAGCGCATTTGCAATCTAATCAGTAGGTGATCAGTCTCAACATTTTTTCTTCACTTTATTTAATGTAATTTTGTAGAATTCTAAATTTGTTGATAACAGTTGTTGTGGAGTTTGACTGCATTTCCTGTTTTTTTGGCTCCAGACATTGACTACTTAATTGAAAGCATTTGTTCGCATTATTTTTCCACATACATGTATGAAAAACCTAGATTATATGCAAAAAACAAGTTGGGGGAACAAATTTACGAACTTGCATAGAGAAAATTGAAATAGGCTTAGGCAAAATTGTGTTCTCAGTTGCTTGATATTTACAGAATATATTCAGATTAGCCAGTTTTTGTCTGTATCATTAACTGCAAAGTAGATAAATTAAAGGCAGAATTTTACAGATTGGATTTGTTTACAGATTGGAAAGATTGTCATGTTGCTTTCATTTTTTTGTTTATCATTATTGTTACTATTGATTACTGGAAACTGAATTGTCTCATCTAAATTCACATCAAAGAAATAATATGAATATATTTGATTTATTTGTTAAATCTCATCAAGTATATAGTATTATCACTTTTCTCCAAATATGAAGTATTATATTATACAATAATATTGCAGTTTCAGTGAATATTGTTGAAATTGTCATAGAAAATAGAATATCTTGTACAAATTATTTTTACAGACACATATGAGATGCGACACGATGGAATCAGACTCTCGTCAAATTTTGAGCATATGGAGTTATTGGTACCAAAGTTAAGCTTATCCATTTCCCTTTCTGTGTGTGAAAAAAATGTTGTTCTACCTTAAGTAGAAGTCGAGCTATTGACAGTTAGAGACGATGGGGGTAACCTGTTTGCTGCAGCTCAATTTAGTGAGAAAATGGCCGATCACTTTTACAAATCCTTCTTTATCTTTGTTAGCCCATGGCGCTAAACTGCAATTTTGGGGCCTTTACTCAATCTATTTCAGCAAATTAAACTCCGAAATGCATTGTTAGATTGATATTGAAGGGTTTTGTGAAGAAAAAAAAATCATGTTAAAAATTCGTTCACTGTTGAAAAACACGTGATTGCTCCGGTTGCCTCAGTTTGACGAGCCCCTGATTTCATCGTGTCGCGCCTCATATTACATTTTTTTTTAGCAATCATAGGTACTGCATTTATTGGTGTTTTCTGTCCACAAATAAATCTAGATTTATACTCTACTAAACCACTGCAGTGCTTGAATGGTAATTAAGCCTGGAATGTCACTGAAGAATACCGTATGAGTCATAAGTCGTTCATCACCACAGCTTTCTTCCCGTTTATTAAAATCTATTGATGTTTATGGTTTGTAGGTAACGATTGTTGGATATTCTTCACGAATAAAAACAACAAAATTTGTCCAAAATTAAGAAAAAAGTGTTTCTATCACTTTCTCTTATTTTTTTCAGAAATGTAAAACATTTTGAAAAAAAAAAAGGGGGGGGGGGCTGGTGGAGAAATGCTTTGTCTAAGTACTAGAGGCCTGCCAACCTTACAAATTAACATTTTTTTTTTTTTTTATGTTAATTCCAACATTACAGTCCTAGTTGCAAATATTGCAGTTCTTAGGATTTATGTCAAAAAGGAGAAAAATCTGTCATTTAATGATCTGATTGTCAGGTGTGCAAACATGCCTACATGCAATACATAATGACAAAAAGTATTCCTTTTAGGTATAAAATATACATTGTATATATTTGTGCGGGTCCATAGGAAACCACCACCTTATTACTAATTACTCATATCTCTAAATACTAATTTTAAACCTAATTACATCACTAAGTTTTGTGAGAGCTTGGCAGCCTTGCTACTACTTTGATACTTGTTCACTAAGCAGATCATTTTCTGCCTTGATATCTTAATGGCAAATATTTTACTATCCTCTGCTGCTGCTGCCATGCCTGTTGTCAAAGTATCCACAACAGTAGAGAGAATGAAGAACATGTATTTCTTTTTCACTCATTTGTGTGGTGTCCAGGAGAAATCTGTCTGATGGTAGAACTTTTTAATGCATAGCTTTTGAGTTTAACATCTGTTATGCATTTTAAGTCATTTGGGTCCAGAAGAGATATTCCTGGTTTTATATAAATTTTTGAAAAATTGGAAATTTCTCAAAATTACTGTTGAGAGAAAAAGTATTCAAAGATTTCTTTTTTATTTGGCAGATGTTCACCATTCTTTAAGATTTCTCAAGGGCAATATACATTTTTGTTTTCCATAAAACTTCCTTGTATGTTGTGATTGTATGCTCAAAAACAAAGGCCAAAGATAGCAGATGTTTATCTTTTTATCAGCTTCAACATATGGGATGAAATCTTTTTGTTGAATCAGTGTCTTATGCATTTATTGAGCATTTTTTCAACAGAAAACGTCTTTCACCAAGACATTCATTGTTTAATCATGACAAAGACCCCTGATTTTTTTATCATTGTCTCAAACAGAGTATTTTCATATATCTTAGAATGACTTCTGACATCTTTCAGTGTTTCATGCATTAGCTTTTTAGTCTGATTATAATTATAAGCAAAACAGTGAAGATTGGAAAAAATGGAGGAGAATTACACCCTATTGGCATCATTGACTGCAGCACCAACATCACATTTGATGATGCTGACAGACAATATGAGATCTGCAAAATAGCTCTTTGATTGTTTGTATGAAAAAAATATGACACTATTTTTCTCTAAATTACAGCCCTGCACTTTAAAAATACGTATTGTTTATTTTTTTATCATAGAAGCAGAAGACATAATGAATTGCTTGCAACTGAAGAAAACACAGGAACTGCAGTCTTGGCAATTCGTCAGCAAAATAAGACAAAACAACAACATCAACAAATACAAAAAGTGGAATACTAATAAGAAAACCTGCAGTGGTTGTACAACCATTGAACTAGTGCAGAAATTTGTCTTTCTTGCTTTTTCTTTTTTTTTTTTTCCATTATGGCCAACATTATTCATTGCCCAGTGACTCATGCAAGGAATCAACCTTTTTTAAAATAAATTTCATTTTATGGCATTTTTATTTTATGTCAAGAACTTTTTATATCTTTTTCTGAGATTGTTATTATTATCATTTTTTTTTTCTGTGTGTGTTGAACTCATTTAGTACTTTTCAGGCTGCATACTGGATTTGGGAATGTTTTGCAAATAAAAAATTCAAGCAAGTTCTTCCTCTGACTTAACACTGGATAAACTTTGTCTGATGTAGTACAACATATGATAAAAATAATAAACAAGACTCCAAATTTGTCTGTGTTCTGTTTATTTCTTATTATTTAATAATAAAATGTAGCACTATCAGATTCATTCTGAACACTAGTGTCATCTCTTCAGGAGGTGGCAAAATCTATTCCTAGAAGAAACAAGGAAGAACAAAGGCTGCTAATATTACACAGACAATATCGTAAACTTTTCAAAATGCAGAGACCGTTCTCACTCAGCTAATCTTTTTACAATAAAGGGGTTAAGTGTAACTTAGAAAGTCATTCAAACAGAATGCATAGTAAGCAAGTCCATGAATAGTGTCCCCCTGACAAAGAAGTTAGACAAGCCAGGAAACTCCACAAATACAGATATCAAAGAATTTTTACAAATATTTTATACTCAGAAGTAGTCAATAAAAATGATTAAGTAGACTGTAATAGCCATCAAATAATTATCTTAAAATATCTGAAAACACCACTCTGATTAGAAATACATATAATACAATTTCTAAGTAGTCTGCATGAAACATCTACCAAAAGCAGTTGTCTATTTTCCAGAGATAACAAAAAAGCTAGAACAGGTTTGTTTTGTTTTTTTCACACTCAATAATTATGTTGTCCTCACACCTGATCATACTGAAAATAGTTTCTGCACATAAATTATAGCATTCAAATACTTGTGCACTGTAACCTCCATAACTTGCCAGATACTCAGAAAATTCTAACAAAATGTAAAATGCACTGAGATATCTTCTGAACCTTTAATAGATAAGGATGAACAGCTGTCTGGCATTTCAGTAAATCCAAGTGCAAATGATTTTGAAGAAATAAATTTGAACTTACTTTCCATAGGCATCTTTCTCTATTTGTGCCAGACACAAACTGCCGCTTGAACCCTTATCTTTCAGAATATTAGCAATTATGGACGGGTGCTGAGGAGCTACTTCTAACCATACGTGGCTGAAATAAGAAATAAAATTCGAATAAAGTTTGAGACACTCTTATTCCTGTGTTTTACGTTTTATAGTCTATTATTACAATAACAGATCTGATGAAAACAGTAACTTATTTACTAAGCTTCCTGGAAAGCATGCAAAGCAGCCATCCGTCAGTGGTTCAAATCTTTACCGATCTAAAAATAACATTCTCTGTCTACAGTTGGAAATTCCTTTTAACATGGGTTAAGCCTGGAATTGTGTCATAAGTCTTTCCCAAGGACAAAAGCTCAGATTCCATTAGAATTTGAACCCATGAAGGTCTAACTACAAGTCCGATGGCCCAACCACTGGGCCACCTAGCCCACAATAAAGAGTTACACCCAACAGAACAGACAGCAGATCACAAACATATTTACCCATTCTTGAGCAGCAAATCTGGCACCTTTGAAAGGATATGCTTGATAAGATTCATGCCATCAGGTCCTCCATTTAGTGCTACATGATCTTCATAGCTGCGAAAAGAAAACAGACAATTCTTCTATTAAAATTTAAAGGGGTAGTGCAACATCATTTTGTTGTGTCAAGTTTCTTTTTGTTTTTGCATCAGATGAAACGTTACGGTTATTGTAAACCCACTGATGTACAAATTAGAAGCTGATGGCTTCTTAAATTTGAGATTTTAACAATTAAAGAGACAGGATCGTTTGGACCGCTTGGTTTTCCGTAACTGATCGTAAACCCGGCGTGACATCATTTATTTCCGGAAGGCACACTGACGGGACCATTGAGTGGGTCTATTCAGTATGTAGACAATGGTGTATTGTGTGACTGAGAACTGTCGGTCGCAGGATAGTCAAGTGTTTTTTAGGGGCTCCTCGTTGTGCTGTGATATTTCTCACCATGTCACTTGAACTTGGGGTTTATCGCCACAGTTTGAAATTATCGCCATAATAAGTATGCGC
>JBCEWB010796713.1:0-16407 GCA_039654565.1 Peronia peronii | reverse complement strand
AGATAGATAGATAGATAGATAGATAGATAGATAGATAGATAGATAGATAGATAGATAGATAGATAGAAAGACAGATAGATAGATAGAGCTAGACAGATGGATGGAAGGATGGATGGATAGACAGACAGAGAGAGGAAGAGAAGAAAGATTCAAACATAAAATAGATATTTATGGTAAGTACGATACAAACAATCATTACACGCAAATGAAAACAACTTTGCCCTTGTACTGGAATATCACACTAATTTAAATTTAACCAATGATTGAAAATTACATAATTCACTCCAATGCCTTTGGACCACAAAATTCTCACAGTTTCAGTGCTAACAACTGCCGTATTTTTAACGATACATTCTGATAAGATATTTATTATAAACTGATAAGCCGAAACTGTTTTTAACAAAATTCGAGTGGGGCAGTCTTCAGCTCTGAGAACATGGTTCTGGCGTTTCCTCCGAGATCACTTCTAGTTTTGGGGATAGGCCATAACAAGAAAGCTTTGAGAACAATTCAAAATGACATATCAAGAGATTTTTTTCCGACCAGGCGAACGGCAGGAAATCCCCGTCTGGTAGGGGGTACAAACACTCCAAACTGTTCACTACCATTGACACAGAAAACAAAACAAAACAAAAACAACCACCACATAAAAGATACACGGGACCGGTGACAACAGAATTGTTCTCGGATCTCGTGGTGGAGCGGTAACGAACATCAGTGTGTGTTCTATTTTTAACAAGGCGGTACAAACACTCCACCTGGGATTTCCAGGGTTTTTGCTTAGTCGAATATGAACTATTCAAATGACGTAAAACAAAACACAAACAAATAAACAAATAATAACACATAATAAAAAAAACAAAACAGAACGAAAAAGCCCAATTTAACCAGGTAGTTCTAGCATCGCACACTCTAGAAATAGTTCATATTCGACTAAGCACAGATCTGGAAATCCCCGGCGGAATGTTTGCACCCCCTAATGAAAATAGAACGCTCACTTATGTGTATTACTCTCCACCACGAAATTTCACAACACTAGCTGAACGCAAAACTTCGGGAAAAAACGCGACGCCGGAAGTACGTCATACTTTTTCCTACGTCATTAAATCATTAACACAACTCACTGCTACTATTATCTGAAGGGCAAGTAGGTTCAATAGGCTCACAGCGAAGAGTTTTAGTCGTACATTTCCTCCCCACCGTATCAGGGCCAAACCAAAAAGTGAGACCAACTTGTGAATAGTTTGGAGTGTTTGTAACCCCCTGCTAAAAATAGACCCCGGTATTTCCAACCTTTCGCTTGATCGGAACAAATCTGTTAGGTGTTTGCCCACGAATTCTACACCTAGCAGTTTTTCGCTGCTATTACGGAATACAGATCAAACGATAAAAAAAAAAAAAAAAAAGGCATAGCAGATCACACAGTTTATGACAACTCTAATAATATATCAGTCCTGAGATCAAATACATGTGGATACATACATGATTGATCGGCATCCATCGGCATTGCCTGCTTTCCATCTAATAAATATTCATCGTATGGAAACTTCAAAAGAACAGATCAAAAGAAACGGCGGAAACGAAAAAAAAAAAAAAAACAACCTGCATTTGATATAAATATCAATGTACTTATAAACTTTAAAAAGACATGATATTGAAAAAACAACACCAACAACAACACCAACAACAACACCAACAACAACACCAACAACAACAAAACAATAACAAAACAGCAACACAAAACAAACAAACAAATCTAAAATATGAAATAAAAAGATTAAACATGCCTAAATAAATAAACGTAATATAATGAGACAAGTACGATATTTACATGAATTTTGTGTGTGTGTGTGTGTGTGTGTGTGGGGGGGGGGGAGAGACAAGAAAAACTTAACAGCGTATTGAAATGGTACAATAGCAAAAATGACTCTTGCTGTGAATAACACAGGCACAAAATAAGAGATTAAACAACGAAACAAATACGCTTATTACAAATCCACGTATTTGAGTTAAGAGGTGACAAGATATAAAAAAAAAAAAAAAAAATTAAGGAAGAGATAACCAAATCAGTCAATCAACCAGGAAATGTAAATGGTTGAATAACAAACAGCGAAGTGTAAAGATTAATGCAAAGTTGTAGAAGCAGGCCAAGTATTGAATATAACTACGTACGTGTTCAAGCGAAGAGAAAAATGGTTGCTGAAATTCACAAGACAGAATCACTTTTGACACACAGAAATTATGAAGGACGAGATCGACATATTGGTCATCAATGCAATTATAAAGCACTGACAAAAAAAAAAAAAAAGACCACACGATATGAGCAAACCGGTGAAATGCCAATCCATCCATCCATCCATCCATCCAAAGATAAATTAATCAATTCATATAGATAAATATTAGCGTGTCCAATTTCACCAGGAATAAATTAATACATATAATACACATCTATGGTGTTTAAGCGCATGCGTGATCAAGCGAATCATATCCTTATCCCATAATTCTCAGAGATGCCAGTCCATGTCCTTCCAGACACCATTACTCCTCGCAGGGGACAATTCTGCAGATGTGTACACCACATACATGTACATTTATTTTACTTGATTGAAACGTCAGCAGTTAATATATCTCCAATCTGAGGTTGTAATGAGCCAATTTGACATTCAGCGAAATTATTTCTTTTTTGCCAAGTATACGAGGTCTAAAACAAGTATTGCAAAGGAGGAAAACAAATCACTTGTTCTCTTGTTGTTTGAAACATAAGTGACAGAAAACTCTGAACAATTCACCACATTATGATGGCACTTTTTTTTTTTCTCATCGAGATACTTTTTTTTTTTCCTTCAGAATTTTTGGCTTCACATATTCCGAACAACAAGAGAGAAAGTGATTTTTTTCCTTCTTTACAGTACTTGTCTTGTACCTCTTGTACTTGGCGAAAGACGGCAACCTAGCTAGATAAAGAAATATTTCAGTACACCAGCACTGGAGGTAAATAGACACCAGACTGTCGTCATTTTACGAAACAAGGCCGTAAATATTAAACCAAGTTTTACCAAGCTTCTTTATTCCACAAGGAAGCACAAGTCTACCGTTTTGCCACATAAATTATTCTTTCATTGCTTCTGCTCCGTACTACGTCAAAAATGACCAGTGCCATGTCTTCTGATCTATGACTGATGAAAAGGTCATCACAAACGGTGGAGACCGAAAATTGATTATATCTGTTGGAAAAAATGACTCTATAATTTGGCACAAACGGCCTCTTCTGTAAAACGCCAATGTCTTAATATAGCAGATAGAGGAACAGGCTCAAAAGTATGATTGAAGAAAGGGGAGAGGAAAGGAATTTAGTTAGGGCAGGTTGGTATTTTTTCGCCCTGTGTACTATTTCGCCCATCTAAGATACATCGGTCTTTTTTAAGGTCTAAAGATTAGTTTAACAAGTGAAATATCAACAATTTTTTTTTCAACAGTTTTCGAGTCCATAAGCCTATTGTGGGTTTTGTTGCAAATTTATAGTATAGATACAAGAAAGCTGATACATGTACTGCGTACTGTTATATAAGAAAGCGTGGGTATTATGAGAAGCACTATAACACTATGGAGCTGATGATACATAGATAATGAAGACAATGGAAGAAGAGAGTAGATTATTTCAAGTTAGAAAAATGCTGTAAATCGAAATACATGTACATGGGCATCTAAGCTTCTCTCTAGAGGGAGCAGTGAAGGACATATAATAAGGCGATGGTAATGGCAAAATACAATGCTGTAGCAAAGGAACATGTTTCTTTACCGGCAATATATTGATAATGATGATGATGATAATGATGATGACGATGATGATGGTGTTTTTTTTTTTCTGTACCCTCCCTGAAGAAGAACCAATTAGGTTCGAAAATTTGGAAATTTCTATTTTAAAAAATTTTTTTTTCTTATTTTTTCCCTTTATTTTTTTAAATTTTTAACTTATTTATTTACTTGTTTTTTTTTCATTTTCCATTTTCGTTTTTTCATGCATTTATCCATTTATGTGCATGCATGTGTTTTCATTTCTTTAAATAGTTGAATACCGGTTGACAGTCTTGTGTTTTTCAAAGACACTTCTACAAAATGATGATGATGATTGGCAGTCGTCTTCATTTTAAGACAATTTTGTAAAATGATGATGCGATGATAATGATGATGATGGTGGCTGGTTCTTCGAGAACAAACACCGAAGAAAGTGGCTAGCGGCAAAGCCTTCAGTATAGTCCCAGTACTGGCAGTTACAATATCACGGAACTATAGCAAAACCGGGCATATTACTATACCTACTGATAGCGCTGTTTGTTTGTTTGTGCTTGGATTTAACGGCGCATCAGCACGATCACGGTCATATTGTGTCTAGTCAGAGTAGTGTAGTGTAGTGTAGTGTAGTTAGTAGAGTGTAGTGTAGTGCAGTATAGTGTAGTGTGGTGTAGTGTAGTGTACGATTACAGTCTATATACGTCTTTCAACCACCTGGATGCGGTTATCTGGAAGTGTAATGTAGTGTAGTGTAGTATAGTCTAGTGTAGTGTAGTATAGTGTAGTGTGGTGTAGTGTAGTGCAGTGTAGTGTAGTGTAGTGTAGTGTACGATTACGGTATATATACGTCTTTCAACCACTTGGATGCGGTTATCTGGAAGTGTAATGTAGTGTAGTGTAGTGTAGTGTAAGGCAATTCTGGTGCTAACACCACTGTGTCCAAGGGAAAAATATCTACCACGAGAAGTGAAGATTACGGCAATTACAACATTAAGAATGCTGGAGTGAAAGGGATATAATATTGTTCCCCCCAAAGTGACCCCCATCTCTTTCATTTGGTATCATAAATGATGATAAACAGAGCCATAGTAGTCTGTGTCAAATATTGCAATGCAGAAACATTTAAAGAAAGAATAATGTGAGAATGCTGAAGGTGACTGAATATACAGAGACAGAGATATTAAAGTTGCATCATGATGAAGGTCCGAGCGAATGATACTCGTAGCTTGCATAGCCCTCAGATCTTACAATTTTCAAAGTCTTAAGCTTCTCCCCTCGTACACTCTGTATTGACTACTTGCTGAGGCTTTACAGAAATCTGTTTTGTGTGTAGAACATAGTGTATATTTGACACATTCTCTTGATACACGCTGTGCAGTGGAATAGATCGTTCAAATGGCCAATTGAAACTACAAGTAAACAGGCATGTTTGAATATACACGGGCTGGTTGCCACGTATTTCTGACTCCCGTTTGCTCGCTACACTTTCATTGGCATTCCTCCATAAACAGCAGACAATATCGTGGCTTGGTTCTCACATAACATCGCCTTCACTAGACATAAATGGTCATTTTCTTAAACATGGATACTATCATGATTCAGTCCAGTCCTCTGGACAAAAAAAAAAAAGAAGAAAATTGTTGACTTCAAAACTGACATTAAACAATACAAAGACATAAAATGAAAACTAACTGGATTGGCAGGGAAGGGGGTGAGTGGGTGGAGTTGACTTTAAGCGAGAATTGTTTAAAATAGTTGACTTTAAGAGGACCATTGTATATCATCATAGAATACCATCATTGTATATCATACTTTGTATATCATCATAGAAACTGACGCTGGTGCACAGTCTATGGACATTGATATATTAAGATTATATAATTGAATTTAGGATTAAACACAGGTTGAATAGTTGTCACGTAGATCAAAATTCAATACAGGAAAACTGTTGGCACATATATGCATAACACAGAAACAGATCAAATAGTTGTCACAAATGATAAGAACAGATCATATGAGTTTCACATACATGTATTTCAAACACTGACTGAATGCTGGATTGTGGCTTAATGTTAACAATGATATTACCATAAACAGAACATCTGTGCAAATGGTGCTCACTTTAATTCAATAAATTAAATATCAACATAAATCCATGTCGAGATCAAGTAGGAGAATAAAAAATCTGAGGTTTTCTGCATGGTTGTGGTAAATGTATGTAAAAGGACGCATAGAATGATAAATATGAGGTATTGTATGGTTCAGGAATATAATATGTCTATAGTATGACCAAACATAGGCTTATTAAGTCCAAATGTTGTGAGTGGACAGATCCTTGTGATAAAGTTAACATACACATCCCACGTGTTGGATTTACAAAGTTATCATCTTCAGATCATAAACATGAAGTTAACACAGACACTCTTAAAGAAAACTGTAACAACAATGCCATTTCCCAACAAGTCTGTACATGTATGTCAAAGCTTAACAGAATTCGAGAAGATTCCATGCACCACTTTATCCCCCCGTGGGGGCCTGGGGTTTATAAGTAGGTTCTCTGCTCCCACCTGCAGGTGGTGTAAGTCTGCCATCAGTGGGGTGTCTCCCATGGAGTGCCATCCTCGACATTCCAGGGGAGACATCTCTTCTCTCTCTCCTTGCTCCTATCTTCTGTCCCGCTTTCTTTCCTCTCTTCTTCTTGATGTGTAAACGTATCTTATTGTGTTTGACACAATATAGCTGTAATCGTGCTGATGTGTTGTTAAACCCTAACACAAACAAACAAACAAACAAACAAGCACCCATCTTATAATCAATTGAAATAATCCGAAAAAAATCATGAAAAAAAATCATTCTTGTACTATTTGCTTGAAACTTATGCCATGAAAAATTCTGAAAAGTTCATGGTATAAAGAAAATATTTTCTTCTTATTGTATTAATTTACAAGATTTTTTTGTGATCAGTTTGTCGAATGACAAGAAGTCATGTGATTTTCCTTTTTTTTTTTTTGTTTACACTGCTTTTTCAACATCTCTTGTGTCTGGCAAAGGGAAGTAATACGGGTGATCAAAATGGGCTCGAATTCTCTTCTCCAGACTCGTTTCAAAGTTGATGTGTTTTTAAGCAGACACGTGAAGAACAAGTCCGATGTCACTTTAGATGGGGAACATATTTCAACAATGGGAAGACTCAGTAACAAAATGACGGACAGATAGAGTGGAAAAATAAGCAAAAATTTTTCAGTTGATGCATGAGAAGCAAGTTAGTTAATTATCAGCTAAGATGGGAAAATCAAAATCCACAACAAGAAAATCAGCAATGAAATGACCGACAGGAATAGAAAATTAACACAAAACATTTTTAAGCAGAATCATGGACACAATAGTTATCAGTTATCAGTTCAGATGGGGAAGAAAACAACAACAACAACAAACAACAAACAACAAACAACAACAACAACAACAACAACAACAACAACAACAACAACAACAACAACAACAATAAAATGTTTACACAATAAAGACATTAATGAACATTAAACCCTTAATCACTGAATATAAGTGATCGAATAAGACGTAGGCAAAAAAAAAATGACATCAAATAAGTTAAATGAAAAATGAAGACGAAAAGGGAAAAGAAAAGGCAATCTGATTCTACCCATGTTTCAAGATCAACGGGTGCTGTGCCATACCGCAGCTAGTAAAATAATAATCTGTATCCACTTCAATTTAAATGGATTCCTCAAATCTATACCATTAATCTGATGCAAGATAGCTAGGAGTATTGATGACCCGAAAACTACTGAAAGCATCGAATTGATATTATTGGCACCAAAAAAGAAATATGGACACTTTGAATCTGATATTTTGCTAATTAATTTGAGTAACAATACATAACAGCACCACCACCACCATCATCATCATCATCATCATTTTATGAAAAATTCTTAAAATTAAGACGACTGTCCACCGGCAACTAATCGTCATCATCATCATCATCATCGTCATCATCATCATCATCACTATCATCACGACCACCACTATCAGCTATAACACTACAGGGCATCCTGTGTTGTCTAGCAATTTTTCAAAAGCTTGTAGGGGAATCCAGTGTAGCCTACCGGTAGTCCGTGATTGTTGTATCTCATGTCTGCATCGTCCACTTTCCTGATGTCCCTGACCAGATCATCTATAGAGGGAGGTGGACCTTCCAGCAACTGGAATCCTGTGACGTTCACCCCGCCATGACGGAAACGTGAGAGGTTCAAAGACTGGAAATCCTGCAATAAATGACATAAAGAGACAGACAATGCATTATCCAACATCTTCCATTTCAACCTGTCGGAAGATTTCTAGTAATATGCAATATCCGTTGTGTTCATTATCATATATATGAACAGTTATTAAGAAATGCATTGCATTTAAAAAAATACACGCATGTGAATTACTTAGAGTGCAGCAAAACCCCATAGGTTGTCCAATACTTTTGTTTCTAACGATGTCTTCTCTTTTGTCCATTTACGCCCAAATCAAACAGTTGGTATATTGTCTTTATTTTAGATATGAGGTGCTTGACCACTACAAACACAATAACTGGTTCAGAGAAGTACTCAATCACATGTTATAAATGTGATCATAGCAATATAGCTAGAGCCACTTTTTTGGTTAATGTTTGGGATATTCAGTGGCCACAAAAATGTCTGGCTTTGAACATGGGACGAACTAACTGGGCTCACAGCGACAAAGAACTTGACAGGAACTTACCAAACTGGCAAGTAAGTAGTTGTACCCAAACTTATTCATACCCACTTCTGGTATCTGTGAAGAGCATGAAAAGAAAAATCAGTGCCTAGTGAGTTTCTTAGCATGGCTAGGATAAATGAGACACACAGAGCCGAAAGGATTTGCTCTCAATCTATATGGTAATTTGTGGCACCATATCATTGGACAAGTTATGGCCATTCATACAAACAGCATACAAATATGCCCAGCAAAACAACAGTTTCTTCCGGGGATAACAGCATTTTCCTGAAGTCTGCAACGATCCAGAAATGAAGCCTATATTATGGCGCAAGTTCAGGGCAAGGCATTTAGAAATATACGAGTAAAGTCACAAACATCTTGAAAATCCCGAGCTACATTCCACCTACTAACGCTCGGATATGCGTTTTGTCAGATCTAAGAGGAATGAAGTCAAGCTCATAAAGCTTTACATCCGCCAATATGAATAAAGCAAATAGCGGATAACATTCCATGTTACTGTATCTAAGGACCTCTATCTTTTTCTGAATCCTGAAAAAAAAAATAGGCAGATAAATTAAAAAAAAAAAAAAAAGAAAGAAACAGCGATAGCGTTTGAGATTTATGCTGCCAAGAAAAAACATTGCTTTGGTCAAATTTTGTCAAAGTTTTATCCATTTCTTATTCCTTAATAGTTTTTAGTAAAAAAACAAACGATATGGACACGCCCACTTCCTGTAACACTTGATTGTGACTTTCCTAGGACTTTCGTGCACTGACCAGTTACAGGGCACTAATTAAGTCAAGGACAAATAAACAATGTTATTTCCCTCTTTTTCTGTGCCTAGTTTTTCATTCATTAGGACTCCTGCGGCAATTAGACGCTTGAAATGAAGATAGGTAAGTAAGTGGAGAGAAGGTAAGAAAAGAAAACTGAGCAAGGAGCAAGTACTGTTGACATTTCGCTGGCCAAGGATAACTGCATAAAAATAGGGAAGCATAGCTTGTCTTGAGCGTTTGTACATAATGGGGGAACTCTTTTCGTGTCTTTTTTGCAAGTACGCAGGTACCGATCACAAAAAGCAGTTATCAAACGTCACAGAATAATTCTCACAAGAGAACATGTTCTCGTTTAATCTTATGTAATATTAATCTAACATAGGAAGAAATTCTTTTCAGCCGTTGTCCCCCCCCCCTTTCCCCCCACCCGCCTTTTTTCTTTATGGAATGATCATCACTTTTATGGGCGGGTATTGTGACATACAAACCGTACGATTGTGCACTATTTCCTGAAGGTGAGCTCAATTATTAAGGCAAACGGCACATGACACGTTTTCAGTGAACCTCTGCTGCCACAAATGCAACGCAGTTTGTATCATTCAATAATGTCATAACTATCAGACTTACAAAACTGAGAGCCCACTGCTCTGATTTCACCCATCCCCTGTAGTGTTGTTGAGTGACGGTTGGATTTCAATGCAGATAATCAACTAATGGTGAAAGAGAGCGGAGACGTATCAACCAGTTTGTAACAGTAACAAGAGTCCTCGAATGACACTGGACAAACACACAACCAAAATAGTCTGAGTAACAAAACCGACAGCGACTGCTGGTATTTCACCAACTATGAATTTGCACTATAAATAATGGTCGGGTTTCAATCCAGACAATCAGCTGGTAGTGAGAGGGTAGGGAGGGAGATATCAAGCAATTTGTGATAGTAACAAGAGGATGTACGGAACTTGTGTTACACTGGACAAACTGGAAGACAAATCTCCACTATCACTGGAAACTGACAGAATATTGACAAGAACAACCTCCCGTGATAGAGGAGGCTACAATGTTGACACAGACTACACTATCGAGATTCTGACTGGAGGAGGGTGGAGAGTGTAAGTGTACCACAGAAATTGGCAGAATTTTGACAACGTCTATGAGTAGCCTGAAGTGGGTGGATGTTTGCCAGCAGATCGATAAGAGTAACAGAGAGCACTCATACAGCGGAAAGTGCGGTATGCCGTCACACTTTTCTTGATCGCTTTTTCTGTTGCCTGTGTTTCGTACTAGATTAGCTAAGGACTCATCTTATCCAGTCTATTTTTCACCCAGTGGAAAGTTTTTTGGTTAGAAATGTCCAGGATCAGTGGAATAAGAGGAATATATTTGTGAGTAGATACATGTATCTGTCCCTCCAGATCTATAATGTTTATCAATTTGAGCGAGAAGACTTGGAGACACACAACGCCCCACTGATGGTTTCATTTAGCTGTGGTAACTCGATGTTGCAACTGCATATTGTGTAGTATTCTATAATATATAAATCTTTCATTTTCTGATCTCCGCAATAATATCAGTTTTCTTGGCGTCCTAAAGACTTCCATACATAATAAGCTTAGGTGTAGCTATAAAAAATGTCTCTTTAATATGTGTACCATCATGATCCTTTATCTCTGAGTTCTACAGGCCTTAGAAGGAGACCAAGTGGGAAACTGGCGGCAGCACGCACAGGGCAGGGCATTTATGATTATTAAAACGAGCTGTGTGCCAGGTGGACAGTTCTACGAGTGATAGTGCTTGCCTATTCTGGACTGACAGTGCCGGGGTAGAGCAGCTTTTGTCCCAGTCGGCAGATGCCAAAGGCTAGAGTTGGATCTAGCTGTCTCTGCTTCCATTTCTCTGTCAAAAATGCAAGATTTTTTATACAAGGAACATTGATTTGAGGTCCCTTGCCCATGCATTTCTTGTCCTCTAGTCAGATGACTTTAATTTAAAAGAACAGCTTTTTGCAGGAAAAGCTATACTGTACTTTGTCTTTAACTCGAATACTGCAACACTGTCTCTGGGGGCAAAAAAGGTAACAGGTGTACAGAATAAAGTAATGGAGATGGAAGAAGAAGAAGGAGAAGAAGAAGAAGAAGAAGAAGAAGAAGAAGAAGAAGAAGAAGAAGAAGAAGAACACAAAGAGGAAGAAAAAGAAGGTAGAGGAAAAAGAGGAGCAGGAGAACGAAAGTGATGATGAGGAAGAATATGAAAAAGAGGAAAATGAAGGAGAAGAACAATAAGTAGAAGAAGAACAAGAAAAAAAATGAGAGAAAGAAATGTTAATGGAAAGAAGATTCCACCAAATGTTTGTCGTACCAAACGGGAACCACAGTGATAAAAACACATGCAGTGCACTCTCTCAGAACACACAAACAAGTACACATTCAGACAAAATGCACACAGCAATCAGAACTAGAGATCAACACAGAAATCGTACGCACACACAAAAATAACGGAGTCACTCCAGAAATTGGCAATCACACCCTGAAATCGCGCGATAAACGACGAGACCGGCACTCTTGTCACGTGATCAAACGCTCTCCGGTGAACCAATATTTGTTTCCCTGGGAAGAAGAGCTCTCCTATCCCGGCGTCTCTTATTTCCATCGCCCCAGGCGGGCTAAGCAGCTTAGCGCCGGCCTATCGTCCACAGATAACGCGACGCTCGTCGCTCACACAGAAAAAAGAAAAAAATCGAAAATCTTGTCCAAAAGTCAGGAAATGTGTAAATGAGGATTAGAGATCGAAATACATGCATAGAATATGTTCGGATGGCTCTGAACAAATGGGGTTTGTTGCTTTACATCAGACATTTATGCAAACTTGAAAGAAGATAGATCTAGATATAACAATCAGTTATGAGTTAAAGGCAGGACCGAAGTAAAAAATATTATGGGAATGAAATGGAAATGATAAAACATAAAATTAAATGTTATTAAATAACAATGAGAAAAAGAATTTGCATTTGATACCTTAAAGGAAAACATAGATATATGGGAATAAATCCTTTTATATTTTTTTAACAATCACATAAATTTGTTAGCATGTTGTAAGTTTTGACAAACAACAGACAAGGCTTGCGGATTTGGTCTTGTTATGCAAGTGCTTTGTAATGTCTATAATTCAAAACAAATCTGTCGGTTTAAATCTTCAAATTTTAATATCACTGGAATATCAGGAAAAAAAGAGCGCCCGGTGACTTTTCTCTTTAATTCTTTTTTTTTTTTTTAAGAGCATAACTCCTGTGAAGCTACATCGATGTTATCAAAATAAAACTAAAAAATATACTTCGAAAGCAGCGTTTGGGTCCATTATCTTCGCGTGAAAAAGACAAACAGATTCATATTAGATTCAATGCCGCCATCTCTTTCACCATATAACATATGGTATACTGAAGGACGTATTGGTTTAGATTAGAGCAACTAGAGCAAGACATTTAGAAATATCCTTCTAGGTTCTTAAATAAGTAGCAGGCCTAATCTGGTGTTTAAATTTATCAAAACAAGCCAGAGCCTCTTTCTGCAGCTGGTAACGAGATCTCGACTACCCAGGGACACCCATTGTCTATAAATAACTCAGAACTCAGAAGAGCCTGACATAAGATCATAAGACATTCAGACCAGCCTGAGGTAAGACATTCAGAACGCAATCGAAACTGCTGAGACATCCAGAGCATGGCTCGATCCATATGACCAATTTTTATATGATATATCTAAAGCGCAAAAGGATGTTTCTCAGTGAGGTCTCACCTGTCTGAGCACCAGCCTATAGGCTTCCTCTGAGGATAGGTCCAGTACAAAGGCTTTGGAGACCAGCGTGTAATGGTCAGTGCCATCCGCCATCTTCAGCTCGTCGTGGACATCAGAGATGTTGGAGAACCGGACTACTGAGAACCACTGGACCCCGTCATTCCTCATCATCTTGTGAATGTGCTGGAGTCTTTGCAAACCTGAGAAATGCCGGAAAGGGTTTTTTTTTTATGATAGCAGATAATGTTAAATAAAATAGTGGTAAAAGACTAATACTATAGAAATTAGAGAAGACAATGAACGATAAATAAGCGATTCATGTTTGTACAATATTTGGTGATTGGATAAGAGTAAATGATAAAAACCAAAGCCTGTTTCTTTAGAAACTGTATTAACGAGGTAAAAATAAGTGTTGATGAAATAAATATTCTGAAATATGAGGAATATATCGGCAGCGCTAAATTATCTTCAAGAAACAAAGCTACTGTCCAAAGGGAAAACCTAGAATCTAGCTCTAACCAAGATCCGATTGAAATAAGGAAACGTACAACGTTTACCCTTGTATTTTTTTGGGAAAAAAAAAAGAAATTGCTAGGTTTTGCCGTATTTTTTTCCAAAACAACCGAACAGAACGAGCCAAGCAATCAAACAAGCAGGTGACCTTCATGACCCATTTATAGAATTATCTCCATTAAAAAAAATTGGAGTTACTAGGTATTACCTTTGGACGGTAGAAAGTATGTTCATGTTCATCTTCATCATTACTATCATCATCGTCGTCGTCGTCGTCCTCAACATTTTATACAAATGTCTTCACTTTAAGACAGAATTTCTACAGGCAACTAACTTAACAAACCAAAAGAAACAAACAACAACCTGTAGAACTCAATACTGATATTGGCCACATTTGCGAACCCTTGTTGTTCTTCATCGGGCAACCAATAGAAAAAAAATGCTTCATCGTCATCATCATCAATCAGTAAAGTCATGATAATGCATATCATCACCACTATCATCAACATCATCATCTCCTATTTCCATGTCATTAGGCAAATGCGTGCCCACAGTGACCTGTCATGCATAACCTGTGATAAGAGCGGAATGTTAGCTTGCTGAGCATTGATTCAGTCAGCCATCTGGCCAGCTCCTTTTTGACAGGTTTACAGCTCCGCCAAAAATAGGCCTTTCATAGGGGGAAGGTCTACAGTGGCCCCCAGAAATAAAAGATCTTTGATTACTTCAACAAACTTTATTTCAAGTTTCTCACACTGGCCATAACTATTTTGAATGGGAGATCGTTGTGCCCAGTCCTTTTACTTTCCTTTGCCAGACAAAAGAGGTGTTAAAAAGCAGTGTAAAGAGGGAGAAAATCACTTTTGCACCCTTTACTTGAAACATTCTTGTGTCATGAAAAATTAAAAAAAAATGGTATATGTCTTCTTCTTATTGTTATAATTTTATAATTTTTTTTTTTATGATCAGTCTTTCGAATGACATGAAGTAAGAGGATTTTTTTTCCTCTTTACACTGCTTGTTTAATACCTTTTTTACCTAACAAAGGGAAGTAACAGGACTGGGCACAATCATCGCCCATTAAGGGTTTATCGTCACACCTAATCCTTACTATGCATTGTTCCTTGGTTTCTTTAACTGTGACAAACCAAGTCATTTATAAGCTATAATGGAGCTTAAAGAGACGCAGCGTTTCATCATGTTTTTGCAAACCAGAAGTATCATCAAATATGGAAAAGAAAACCTACGATATTTTGGGCTCGTTGATAAGAGTCTGTATAATATCTAAGAATGCTTGGATAATCACATTGTTTCAACCATGTCTCTTTACTTTCTCACATGCAATGTGCCTCTGGTTTTGTGTTGTGGTCTTATATCTAAGGATTATCGATCTGCGATATTTTGTCGGTATGAGATCAGAGAAAAAATGTGGATTGAAACACCTGTATTTTTTAACGTAAACACATAACATATTGTTACATTTTTTTTTATTGCCAAGACTATTTATATTACGAAGCGTAAGCCTACATAATTAATGCAGTTTTAATTCCTTCGCCACACCCTCTGAAATTGTTACCTAGGCAGACAAGGAGTGATTGTCTACCGCAAGTACTCATGTGATTAAAAGACTAATGCACAATTCTAATTTGTACGCTTGTATCAAACGCAGATGCCCTGCACCAAGACCACAGAGCGTCGGTTGAGGTTGAATCACCCAAAGAAAATAATAATGAGCATCTAGTATAACTTCAGCATAGCAGTGATAAAGCTGGTTGGAACCACTCTAAACAACATTATCACAAATATATTCATGTTCGAATAATGAAGTCAAATACAGTTCTCTGACATAGACATAATACATGTAGTTAAGACGTTCATGAAGTTCCAGTCCCATACCTTCGTCTGTGTCGTAGAGAAAATGAACGTGTCGCCAGCCGAGGTATTCGATGACATCAACAACTGCAGCCGTATGGTCTGGTCGTAGATGTACTTCATAACTGCAAAATAAAGGAACTAAATTTATACAAACAGGGTCCAATTACTAAGCAAACTCTTTGTTGTGATATTACGACTATTTTCTGCTGGATAGATGGACATAAAGTTATACACACAGAATGCACAAAGAAAGATGGATGAATGGATGGATGGATGAATGGATGCATCCATTAATGGACTGAGATTGAGAGGTGCATGGAGGAATGGATTTTCTAGGGTAATATCTTTATCTGTGGTTCACTTGAAAAAAAAAACAAAAAAAAAAAAAAAAACCAAACAAACAAACAAACAAACAAACAAACAAAAAAAAAAAAAAAAAAAAAAGGAAAAGAATTAAAGTTTGCTAACCTTAGGAATTTCACACCACTGTAGTCCAGTTCGGGTGAAAGATAATAACATTCATTTTTTCTGTTTCTCCTATGCAAGAATTAATATCAGCTTTAGATAATAATCATTTCGGTAAAAGAGAACTCAGTGACAGGCATAGGACATTGTCCAAAGAGGTCTTCGTTAGGATCCACGGCTTGTATGCTTGGACAAACCTGTAGATGAGAGAAAGTATACTCACCTAGAAGGTCCATCTCGTATAGAAGACGGAGAAAGTGACGGGGTGATATAAGGCATGTGGAATGTGCTCGTCAGAGACTTGACGATGTCTGCCGACTTGATAGCCTTCTGTCCCAAGATGGCAAACACACCCAGTGACATTTGTCTGCATACTGTAGATAGATAGATAGATAGATAGATAGATAGATAGATAGATAGATAGATAGATAGATAGATAGACAGATAGATA